>VZSV01000016.1:9940547-9986132 GCA_013398735.1 Nothocercus julius
TATGTGAATTGTACTGTGCCCTGAAATTGTTTTAGTGGCAGATCGTAATTTACTGCGGGGGTTTTAGGAGTCAGTGCAGAGCACAATGCCATCTCCATATTCATATTTCAGATCTGTCAGAGCACCCGGACTGTTCGTGCAATCAGATGGATTTCCATTCCGGTCCTTGAGAGACAAGAAAACTGGCCATCACAGAGAGATCCTTGGCAATTAAAATGAATAAGAGCTGCCACTCTCAGTGGATGTCTTCTGGGTTACCATGGGGGACAGAGATTGGTATGAGGTTTAATCAGGCACTAACAGCACCTTGCTGGGAACTTCATGGCTGATAAAGGCAGCAGCATCAGACCAAGTAGCTCCTTTCTTTTTAAAGGGAAAGCAGCCTTTTTTTTTTTTTTTTTTTAAATATAATAAATCCCGTGAAGTTTTTTAGTGTTTGATAGCAGAGAAGAGTTACAGGGTTTGGGGTTACTTTTCTTCTCTGTAAATGAATCACCAGTTATTGTCCATTAAAATGAAGGGAAATGTACATGCTGTATGCTCAGCACATTAAGTCTTTGCAGGGCATTTTTTAAAAATTGCTTATGTTTTGCTTGTGCTGTGTCTACTAATGGGATATTTAGGGATTTTTTTTTTTAATTAATTTTGCTGTGACTTTGTGGCTATTGAAGGGTGACAGATTGGCAGCCTAGAGTTGGAAACACTCTACTTATCCCCAGAAAAATTACAACATAGGTAGTGGCGGCAAAAGCTTCCCCAGCTTGCCCGCATGGCCCAGAACGAGGATGAAGGTGAGTCTTCGTGGTCTCTCTGCTGAGACCGCTATTAAAGATACCAATTAGTGCCAAATTGCACTTTGGGATGGAGGAGGCACCGTTCCACTAGGGCAGGACTGTCACTATGAGCCCTTTACCCCCTGGCTGGCTACAGCTTTCAGTCCCTGATGGCATGGCCTGGATCAGTAGCCGCCGTCTCTCCGGCCACATCCAGCCAGGGGGGAAGTGTTGCGTTAGCCACAGGTGCCCTCCACGCAGCAGAGAAGGAAGGCAAACCCACGGCATGCAGGGGTCATGTTTCTCTCTCCCTATCAAGCCTCCGGGCCATTTCTACTGAATCTGCCCATCGTGAGCTCTTTGTTTGGTGCTTTTTGCTGGGAAAGGCATGAAACCGCAATGAAATCTGCTGCTATTTTTTTGGCCCCAAAAGTCTGCACCCTGAATTCCAGTGCCTCACGGAAAGCATTTATTCATTGGAAACAGAAATGTTAAAGTTTTTTTTTCTTTTTGTCTTTTAAGGCTGAAGAGCCACAGCTCCGTTTATACATTTACAGTTCTGTGGAGCAAAGTGAGTAATTGAATGGGTTGTTTAATGTGCAGCGCGCTGTGCTCAGAGCATGCCTGCATGCGAGGGTTTTCCTTCAAGAAGACTTGACGGTTACTGTACTGTATCTTAACTGTCAAGCTATTTTTTCCTTGCTAGGTTTCATTTGTGTTTTTCTTCACCTTTTGGAGACCCCTTACCTCTCCCCTCTTAAATCTACACTCACCACAGAGCAGACATAATCCCAGATTTTCAGTAAATCAACACTATATGCTCCCTACTGACTAAGAGAATTTGATACTGACAGATTGTTACACCTAAAAGAAAAATACTGCCATAGTTTCTCTAACACTCCTTGCCTGGAACACAGAGCAAGGACGGATGTGTGATATCCATTATGAATGTAACAATACAGGTAGCCTACCATAATACAATTATTTTTAATTTATATTTCATGGCGAGGAGCATGGGTGCAGCCATGAATCACTGTCCTCGTCTTTGCACTCAGTAAAACTGCACTGTCCATAATATGACAGCGATACAATTAACTCTTTTCATCAACAGCTCCGCAGATTTTAGTCATGCACAAAGCCATTGTTTAATCTAGGCATGTATAGAAACCACCCTGTAGAATAGAACACTTTGCATTTATATGACATCCCACATCCGAGTATCACTACGTGCTGGACAGATGCGGAATTAATGTTGCCTTTCAACCTCTCTGTTTGGTGGGTAAATTCTAGACTGGAAACAAAGTTATATTCAATCCTAGGACGTGCTGCTGAGCATCAGCAATGCCTATATGCTGTGTAATTCTCTCATGTACTCAATGAAGGGATTAAACGCATTCCCTCTCCTCACCCTTAATTTTCCTAGATCCCTTAAAGGGCTACTACTGCCTACATAATCTTCATCCCTGAACTAAAATCCTTTGGATCCTCTGGGGCCCTTATTAACCGAACATTCTCTGTGCTCTGCCTTGAAATGGTCCTCAGTCTACTTATTGTTTTGCAAAGACAAAAACGTGATTTCTGAGCAAATCCTCCTCTCTTAACTGCCCTTTATTAGCCCAGATGCGCAGAAGAGAAGGAAACTCTCCTTTTAGCAGTCATCCCTCTTCAGTGACACTCATAAAGATGCCACATACAGAAAGAGATGTTTGGGTCTGATGAACTCCAGCCCACAGGGACCCACAATGGGGCAACCCCCTCCAACCTACCCAGTTGAAGGAGCACAGTTACCAACTTCACAAACCTGATGCTCCTGAAAACCTCAGTGTATCATTTGAACCATGGGACAGATTCTTCCACCTTTGCAGTACAGAGACCTTCATAATGCTGTCTATTTTTTTACTCATTCCCAAGCTTTCCTCCAGCAGTAACCTGGGAGTTGGCGATGACAGACAGGAAGAGATGTTTGGAGACTGTCCTCTATAGCAGTGGGTAATTTGAAGGGAGAGAAGTTGTGAAACATTAGGGAAGTGAGATACTGAAAGCTTTGCCATAGGAAAATGGCCAAATCAAATAGAAAGAAAACATTTTATCTGTCCGGTTGGGCAGAGAGTACACAGACAAATTTATACGTGTTTAAAGTGGACACCAGAGGGCTTCCATATTGTTTTGTGGATGCAGAATTGGTAACCAGCTGGGATAACAGGCAAGAATTTTCTATAGCCCGGGTAAGATTCACCTTGAATGCACCCATCAGTCAGTGATGATACCTTCAGCAGTGCAGTGCTGTGACACAGTATTTTAGAGCATTGGTTAGGATGGCTCAGGGTACTGGCCTGAGAAGAAAGGATGTCACCTACTTGTGTATCTCCTGGGGGGTTTCCTTCAAGGATTTCTGTCCAAATAGCCATCAGATCCAACCTTACTTAGCTCATAAGATTTGACAAGGCCATCTCAAACCAAGATACCACAGCTACAGGCAGCAGTACAGGGAGTGTTGATTACCAGACTTAGATAGTAGGAGTCAGGCTACCAATGATAAGGCAAGAGATAAGCAAAGTGTCAAGAAAGAGAATTAAGGAGGTGAAGGAAAGAAGAGGACGAAGCTAAAAAGTGGTTCTGGAGTGAGACTTATAGGTTAGTGCAGCGAGTAAAAGCATTCCCAAGCTCCTCTAAAGGGCTTATTTGAAAAGATGGAATGAATTTCAGAGCAGAACCAATACCTCTATAACCATTGCTTCTGGGATAGATTTACAGCATAAACCCACTGGGACAGATTCAATGTTGGAGTGAGTGAACGTAACTCTATTGAAGTTAATGGACTTGTGCCCGCTTATATCAAAGATGAATTTAGTCTATGGAGAAGGAAAATGGGATTTAACCTGAAAATCACCTCTTATAGAGACTAAAAACATAATATATGATGAAAAGACAAGTAAGAATTGAGGAGTTTACTTAAAATACTTCATTCTATTCTCAGTCAGATATCCTTCATTCCCTGTGTTTCTAATTACCCTAATCCTTTCCCAATAGCTAACACTGTCAAGAGTAGTATTTAACATTTGTATCATAGTAGCATCCAGAGATGCTACGAGGATCCCATTGCACACTCATTGCCCTCCCGACACAAAAGCATATCTAATCCCTGTTTTGAATAACTTCCACTTTCTTTCTGTGGGTATGGAGGCCAATTGGAGTTACTGGAGTTCAGAGGTAGAGTCAAGATTTAATGCTGGGGGACGGATGCACAAATGACAGCTGCCTAGTGTTCATTTCTAGCTACAGAATGGTCACTTTTAGGGAGATTAAGACTGAAATATTTACATTCCCGATATTCAAATATCAGATCAAAATTAACGAACAAAACAAATGAGGAGACTGTCTAATGTATCAACAATGGGAACGTGTTCCCTTCATTGATGTCAACAGAGTAATAAATCAACAGGAGAGCAGACTGATACAGGAGTAAATAACTAGTGCCTGTTTATAAAGTCTCATGTTGTGCTCCATGACTATTCTAAGTTACTTGGGTGTATTATTTTTAAGTGTGTTATTAATTATAAGAGTGATAAAAATAATATTGATCTGTAATTTGGAATTGTCATCTGCTATACCCTGGCTTATGGATATGGCAGCCAGACAGTGAAGTGATGTCAGGTGACTTAGGAGTTTTTCTGTTGGAGGAACATGGAGTCATGGGCTCTGCATCTGCAGGCAAAAGGTGGTGACAATCATGATATCCCTCTGCAACAGCTACATGGGTATTTATAAGACAAGTTCATTCCTAAAATATAAGTAATATATTAAAAACAAGAATCAAACAGATTGTTTTAAAGGTAATAAAATGCCACATTAAAAAAAAAAAAAAAGACACTGGGACAACTATATATCGGGCACAACACTTCCTCCCCACTCCGGCAGCAGATAGGTTTCCTGGTAGCTGTCATGGCTGGAGTGCCTCTCCGCCAGGTGATGGTGTATGCAAGGGTGAGTAGGCAGGTCCTTGCAACACTCCCCCCCTCACCCGTCCTCCAGCTTCTTCTGCAACGTAGTGTTTCAGAGGCATGCCAAGAAAGGCCAGCCCCAGGGGACTGTCAAAAACCAGCACAACCCAGAGCAGCCCTGAGGCTCTTCTGAATTGCACCAGGGGTTAAATCTGCCTCCAGCCAGCCTCAGGATTGGGGGTGTACATATAATATGTCACAGCCCAGTGTCTCCCCACTCTGCAGTAACCTGACTGATATTCCAGTATATCTGAGAGCAAATTTCCTTGAAGAGGGTTAGTTCGGATTCTGAGTGCAGTAGCAAAGCCTGGACCTTTAGACCTGACTTGTGCAGAACAAAAGACCATCCAGGTTCTATCTGTCAGCTACTGCAAATCATGCCAGAAGAGTCTCCTTGATTTTCCCCAGCTCTGGCCTACACCCAGACGTACAGATGCAATTTACAGACTTAACTACCTGTTTGCAAATACAACCATTATGTCAGCCCCTGCTAACATTCCCAGGGCAAGTACAATTAGGGAAAAGAATTGCATTTTTAAGTGAGCATCTACTTTTGGAGGATACATCCTTTGCTGTCCAAGGCTGGGAAGCTTCTAATAATGGTTAATTATCTCCAAGTTGAAAGGTTTAATTGGGAATGTCACAAGATAAACTTTCTTCCCTCTGAAAAGCTGTCTACCTCACATGGTGCTCAGAGAAATATTAGACAGTAAACTCCATTCAATTGTCACTGTTTATTTTCTATTCCATAAAAATGCAAGCAGTCAGGGAAATGTGATCAAATGTGCCTGCTTTGCTTCTACCCATACACCCAGCACTTATGTGATGACATCCAGACTCAAGCAAGAGAATGATGATAAAGGTCAAGTGTGGAGAAGGCAAACTCTAAACAATGTTGGATGATTTATGTCATACAGTGAATCTTATCTGGGTCACACTTTTGAAGGGCCCCATTTCTCAACTCCTCTAATTCTTGAATTAATTAAAATCTCACATCCATTATTTTGTTTCTCTTTTGCTGTGCAGCTCAGAATGCGGAGATGACAAGCTGAGTGATGCACTTCAAAGAGGTGATCCTTCTTGCGCTGTGCGGGAGCGCTTTCCAAAGTTAGCCTCATCTCTGTAATAACAGGAGTCAGAGAGACTCCTTCCTCACTGCTTTGGCTTCAGTCTTTCTCTTAGCTTGCTCTTTATGACCTCTACCAAGACTCCACTTGCTTGGCCTATAGAATCGGAAGTCTTTCTTCAAAGTATGCTCATCCAAGGGGGATTAAGAGCCTTCCTGTATCCTCTCAAGAAGGTGTGATTATGCTTGATGATGGACTCTTCCCAAAGAAAGGACTACATAGGGAAAAAATGCATGCTTATTCTCCCTGTCATTCCTATCAATTGCATAGCCCTTATCCACCTTCCTGCATGAGAGAAGATGAAGAAGATGATGAGAAGATGAAGTTCAGGAAATTTCATACCACACCCTTGTGGCTCTGTGAGAAAAGAGAAAGCAAAACTCATAATAAATCGTTAATGGCAATCAAAAATTAATTCTGCAATAAATCTATACGCAATCTGTCCCCTGTACTCCTGTGTGTTTACTTATATTTGTAAAATTTGTTTTATGAATGATTTGCCGTTAATGGAGAAAAGAGAGATTAAGAAACAAAAGCTGTAGCTTCAATCCATCATTAGGGAATTAATCAATTGGCAGCCTGTGCAGACAGCTATTTAGATCTGTGGCCTGAACAGCTTAATTGGGGGAAACATGCTAAAAGGGCTAGAATGGTGTTCAAAGTAGCATAAATTAGCCCATTTTGGACCCATCACATGGCTTAATTTAACAACTTCTGTACCTCAGAGTTTGGCAAATGATCACATCTCCTGAGCTTCTTTGCAGCTTCCTACCCTGAAATAAAGTATATTTCCTTTTGAAAATGATTAACTATAAACATTCCAGCTAGTCAGGAAGGGGAAAAAGTCTTCTAGGTGGCATTGAGAAACATTATCTGCCGGCATCCAGGCTTATTTGGCCAGCTGTAGATGTTTGAATATGTGAAAACAGAAGCAGGCTCAAGGCCTCTTGCTCTCTTAACTCCCCATGCCCCTTGTGCTCCTACCCTGAGTGCTGCTTCATGAGCAGTTGCTACGCTGCTTTCAGAAGAGGGAATATTTCAGGCATTCTTAGTTTTCTTTCCAGTTTGTAAAGCATTTTGGCATTTGAGAGAGACTCTATAAATGTGCTTCGCTTTGGGCGGAGATACCGATTCAGAGTCAGTGGTATGGGCTCAGGCTTGTCATTTTTCAATAGAAATGAGTGAAAACTCGTAAAAGCAAATGTCCCAAAAGCGCAGCCTTTTCTGGGATCTGCAGCTCAGGCTGGCTCTGAGTTCAGCAGATAGCCTGTTTATGATGGGCCCAAACAAATCCCCACAAACTCCTGAAGCCACTTGGGCCCTCAAATTCTGGGACTACTTCCAGTGCTGAATTTTTCAGTCTCAGCACATTGCTGTCCCTGATGCAATCAATGTTTATATGTTCTGTTGTTCATTCAGTTGAGACGCCATAGCTCCAGCTCACAATCAAGAGGTTATTTCTGGTTACCTATCACAATGTCAGAGATAGGCTGCCCGGGGACTTTGAAACAACACCATTTAGCTTTAGGGTTCTAAGTGTTTCAACGTCTTCGCCAGGCAGCACCCTGACAACACAACTAAGCCCAACTCACCTTATACATATATTGTACATGACGTTTATTTTGGAGCAAACTTGTTGGCCTGCATTCCAAGCCTCGGGAGGCATCATGCCATCCTTTCTATTCTTCAGGAGTATGCCTAAATCCCACCGTTGGCTAATTTGCAGCCCAGCCACATGCTTCCTATCTCTGAAGGAAAATGCAGAATGCAGCATCCAGAAGCAGCTCCAAACACAGTTGTTTTTAGTCAGGCAGGTTTCAAAGATGCTTGCTGACAGCACTGGTGATAACTGTATTCTCTTTCAAGCTCCAATAGAGACTGAATATTTCTCATGCAATTCTTGGCCTGCATCCTTTCCTGATGGGTCAGAACAATTCAGTCTTTGGGTTTTAAGGACTCAGAAAGATTGCATATTCTACCCAATCGGTACTAAACTGCTTGCCTTCTGAGCACGCAACTCTGATCTCAGCTCTTCTGGAGGTAGACCTGAGTTATTCTGAATTTCTCTGAACATCCAGCAGCATAAATAAGGTGAGACTGATTATGTTTTTTCTTCAGTGTTTTTTGTGTTAGAGTGATGCTCCGTGCTTACAAGCAGATAACTTCTTTTAAGATTTTTTTATCCATTTACTCACAACTAATTGTTTACACAATGATAGTTGTGACAGGATTTCTCTTTCACAGAGACCTGTTATCTGCTGATTATATATTTTGATAACTAAACCAACACACAAGGCAGACTACAATTTAGACATATCGTTCTTTATATCTCATTCTTTATTCTACTGGCACCAGCATTAAAAATAGATTGCAGGAGATTGTTTTCTCTTTGAAATATGGTGGCAGGTACAATGAAAAAACAACACCAAAGTTGCTGCAAAGACAAGAGGTACAGGTGATGAAAGGGCTCATTTTGGGGGAATCTTAACAGAGGATAAAGAGTCAGAAAAAAAACCCCTCCATCTCATCTCTCAAACCACTGGAATAACAGTAACACAGAGCTGTTATCTGAAAAAAAGAGAAGAAAAAGTAAAATAAAGCCACAGATAATGCAAAATCAGGAAATGGTGTGAATTATTTGACAAGAATGCTAAACCAACTTCAGATTGCCTGATGACTGAGACAGGGAGGGCTCTGAAGCAAAGGTTTAGGCTGTGAGCCCTGAATTAGAGCTTAAGCGAAATGGTAATACAAGCTATGGTTGCTAGGTATCTTCAGTACAGACTAATGGGTGGGCAACTTATTTATCATGATTTTGTTGAGAGGAAAGGATGAGAGCATCTACATTATTAGACATCTTCTGCAGCGCAGAGCATCTTTCTCAGCATATGACCCTTCCTTTCCTAGCAGGAGCACTCCCCTTCTACCGGGAGAGGTTCCTCCACGCCTGCAAAGATGGGGATAAACCGTCTCTAGTGGGCACAGCATCCATTAGTCCAGGAGTGCGCGTTCCCTTCGTGTATTCCTGCCTCGCAGGAGAGGGCTCGTCTGGAAGCTCAGTCTGAGTGGGAGCTAAGAAGCGGCGGATTTGCAACCTTGTGCAATGATTCATTTCAGGATAAATAAATAATACAGATAGGTCAGGGCAGGGACTAGAAAAGCAATCTTTTTGCTCTTCCCTTAGCCCTGTACATAGCCCTGTACATAGCATTGCATCTGACAGGGTACGTCGCTTTCCCTTTTTTGAAGCTTGAAACGCGCTTCTAGTTACTCACAAAGGTATCCTTTCAAGGTTTGCACATTAAACACACTAGGGGTTTTGTAAAGGAAAAGAAAAAAAGATATGTTCTCACATCCTTTACGCTTTGAGCCCATGCTCCTATACCTACTAAAACTGCACAGACAAATGTATATATTTCAAAATCCATTGTCCTTCAGAGCTTTTGCTTTTGTGTTTTGGTTATGGAAAACTACATTTCAAGAAGTAAAAGCAAAATGGAGAGCCTGAAGGGGACCTGATGGAAGAGAAGCCGGCTTTCATAGCATAGGAATTTCTATCACTTTTGGCCAAATTGGTACTTTCCTTTCTCCAGGTAAGTATGAAACCATGAGCTGAAACGGGTAAGGCAAATATAGCATTAGTATCGGCTAGGGAAGCTCCCCAAGAGCTTACCCACCATGCCAGCAGAGAAGTCAAGTCGCATGAAATCCATTACCTGCAGACACATCCTGCTGCCCAACTTCCTACTTGTGAGAAACTCCATCACTAATCTCAACAGCCTGTGAAATTATTGCAAAAAGAATCCTCGTTCATTTTGACCATCTCAGTGTACAATGTATGTTCTGCATAAATTTCCACCAACATACAGTTACTTTCACAGTCAAGGTAGAAACAAAAAAAGGATGAATATGGAAAAGTCAATATTTGAAAAATGTCTGCTTACATTTGAAAACCAGCGCACTTAAACTAAAGTAGGGATGTTTTGCTTTGGACATTAAGGTACTTTAATGTGCTTTAAGGTATGTTAAGGAAAAATTGTCACAGAAATAGAGTTCATTGCTCAGTTTTGAATGGACTGTGTTTTTTTTTCACTTTTCTTGTTCCCCATCTCTGTGTAGTACTGCCATAAATCTCCACAGCTCTTTCAATAATATTTTTGTCCCCTGTTAAAATGCATTTCCACACTTACCTGATTTTATTCAGCATGAATAAGAAGTATCTAAGGCTCCAAGCAGTACATTATTTATAATACCCCTTCTAATTGAAGAAATGTGGGCCAAATCTACACAGTCTGTCAACTTCAGCAGTTTAGGGAAAAATTATATGCCAGATACCATTACATTCACAGGTTGTAGTAGAAGGAAATAGGCAGTAATCAATATGCTATGTTACTGAATAGGGATTGACTTCTATTTGGCAATTAACCATTAGTCCATGTAGACATACCAGCTCAGAAATGCTTTGTGAAAGCCAGCTAGCCTTGCTTAGGTTTTTGGATAATCCTCAAATAGTATGAGACCATTAAGTTAGGTAATGTTTGTATTTTCTTTTTCATTTTCTTATTTGTGAATTGAGAGATTTTTTTTTTTCAAATCGAAATGGGTTACAACACTAAAGAATGATATAAGTCAACATTCAAGTTTTTAATCAAATAAATACAGTTCATAACCTCTGCGTCCCAAACTTTATTTTCACTCTGCCATAGCAGCCACTAAATTATTCCCAGCTAAATTCCCTTTCACCATGAATCATTTTACTAATGGGGCATGCCTTCTCTCAAATCCAGAAACCAGGCCTCCCTGTAGTGAAGAACTAACACCCCATCAGCACTCATACCCCATGTCTAGGACTATATAATCCATGCTATGTGCCATGCATAATGTGTGTGCAGCCACTCTTTATCAGAGCTATTGCTATCAGGTTTTGGGTTGATTGGCTCAGATGGATGAAGCAAAGCAGCAGCTGGGAGGAGCTATTTGATTAATAATAAATAGATACAAAGATTTATGATTAACATAGAACATCTTAATGATTTACCATAGCAATGAAACCAATAGGCTGGTATTCCAATCTGATTTCTACAAATTTGTATAATCCTCAGGGTAAAACAATTTAATGTGCTGTCTCTTTTATAGTTACAAAAGGCCTTTCATATGATCAATTATACATAAGAGTATAATAAATGTAACTTTCTTCATACTAATCACATCTAACTTAAATTCTCTTGTCGGTCTTTGGAGTGTATGTAGCATTCCCCATAAAGTTTTTAGTCTCAGCTCTTAGCAAAAGTTAATACACCCAGAACCTCCAAATAAATCATCAGTACAAGGGTCTTCACACTAGTAAAACTGTTCAGACAATACAGTTTATTAACAAAGCACTCTCTCCTAGTCAAGCCCCTTCCTTAACACAACAAAACCTCTGCTTCACATCAGGGGATTGTCTGGAGGCTATGGTTCCGTATTGTTAAAGTTTAGGTAAGTAATACTGTGTTAGGACAATGCAAGACTAAAATAATGGTAATATAATAATCATATTTTGCCCCAGTAGATAGATTTTATCAGTAGATCTCAACTAGGAAATGGAACTGCATGCGCACAAACCAGTCTCAAAAGCCATATGGCTTATTACAGGTTTCAAGTTGAAATTACCATCCAATGTAATTTCAGTTTTCTAATTTCTATAGAATTGCATTTGATATAAAGAAAATTGCATGAAATCCCTCCACCTGAGAGAGAAAACAAGGATTCATAGTACACATATGCATTTGAAAAGAATTCAAATTTAGATACAGATGATAAGATGATAGCAGCAGCCAATAGCAATAGAAAAATCCTGTGGAAAAAAGTCTTCCTACTGTGCTCTAGCTACCTATTTTGGCATGCACAATGTTTTCTGGGATGCATAGTGTCTGTATGAAAGGTGTGCTCATTCATGAACCAACATCCACAGAATTTTCAATGGATGAAGAGTTAGGTGGAAGGTAGCCAAGACTACCTGAGCAGGTGAAAAGTAAGAAAAGAGTACGGAGCATTTGATGACTGGAAAGAGGAGATTTGGCAAATAGCTCCAGTTTGCTATAGTGAGAAAGCATATTCTCTAAAAAGCATTCCATATTGAGCACTAAAAGCCTGTAAAATTTTTGCTAAGTGCTAAAATATTGGGACATCCCTTGAAGCCAGTTACTGCGAACATCTTGAAGACTTTTGTCCTGATAGAGAACAGCTTTCGTACTATGAAACTTTTTCAGTTCTGAACAAGAGAGAAGAGAGAGAGCAAAAGATGCAAAAGAAATTTTTCATAGGCAGAGATTGGGATCTGTGAGTAAAAGACATATATGAGAAGTGCATTCATGCCTGAGATGTATTTGATCACTTTGAGAAAAAAACCATACTCAAAACAAAGCCATTGCAGGTTCTTTTTGTTTCTTTCTTTTGAAGGTGCTGGATTCATATTCTACATTTTAACTAAGTTAAACATATGTTAACCAAAATTCCATATTTTCTGAGAAAAAGCTCAAATTCTGATGCTTCCACCAGACTTCAGGAACTTAAGAATATTTCCTCCTCAATGTTAAAGACTCTTTAAAAAAATCTAAGCTACTTGACTAGCATAAATAACATTGAGTTAATTACCTATCATACGGTTTTGTAGTATTTGCATGCACTGTCATTGGTGTACTGTTGTGAGTTGACCTGGCTTTTGAAAATATTGCCCTTAAAGTCTGGCACATTTTTGGAACCAGGCTGTCAGTGAAGGAAAAATGAACTGCAACATCATAATCTGCTTCAACCACAGTAAAGAGAGAGACATCTGGTAGGCCACTTGGCAGCCAGCCAACAATGAAGACTTCAATTAAAATAATGAACATGTTCTCAGGAGTACGTCTCTGAACTGAAGAAGTTATAAGTCTAGCCTGCTTCTTGAAAGTTGGCTGTAAGTGGCAACGGTGGGCCTTCCTCCTTCCTGTGTACAATGTATATTCTGACATGCCACCTGCCATAAAATCACCATGCTAAGTACAACATTAGCAAGTTAGAAACAACAAAAACAATAAAAACAAAACCAAAAAAAGTTTAGAGGAGTAATAATGGAATGGTTTCACACTTCTTAAAGCTAGATCAACCTCCCTCTCCTAAGAAAGTTAAGTAATTTCCATGTCGGGGTGAAAAACTGCTCACCCCAAGATCCTGCATACCTGTCCTAAGTTCCCCCATGCTTTTCCTAGGAAACTACTCAAGGTGTTCTGTTCTGTCACAAAAGTCAGGGAAAAAAAGGAAGAAGTCAGCCTAATTTACATCCCAACACACTTCACCAGCTCCTTCTGGCTTGGGTGTCTGAAGAAGGGACAGTGATTACACTGATCAGCTCTTCGCAGAAGAATCTCTAAAGTGGAAACCCATGCCCCAACTAACAAGCCCTTTCAGGCATAAAGCAACAAGGAGGTGACAATAGAACAGAGCAGTTTTCCCTTATTTGCCTAGGATATTCCAAAACGTGATTTGGCTTGTAGTCAAAAAATTAGTAAAATTCCAACTGTGGTTCCACCCCGATTTGGATGCCTCTAAGCCAGTCCATCTCTAACAAAAATGCAATACTTAGAGAAGATCCTCATCAGTTCATTTGCTGTGAAAAGAAAATGAACTGAAATAAAACGCATACCCTAGCCCAGCTTAGGAATTTAAAAGAGCAGTGGATAGGCAGAAGATGTTCTTTATTTAAATAAGAGGTTGGACACAGCAAAATGTGTCACCTAATGAGGCAGCACAGCTCCTCCATAACACCATTTAGAATTTGTAATGGTAATTGCTTTATGGCGTTGTGAGGTCATTACAATTTGAGCTTAAGATGGGCAAATTGTCGCAGGGAAGATCTTCAGAGACACTGTTGCAAAGCCATTAAGAAGCAATATTAGACACACAAAATGATTTCAAGGCATGACTTGGAGAAGACCTCAGTACTGTGCTCTTACGATAAAATTGCATTGCGAGACTACAATAGGAAATAAGACTGCAGTGCAAGTCTGTGGAGATTAGACTCAATTATGATGTCAAAACAAACTGAAACAATGTCAATGCAAGTTATACCATTAAGGTTGAGGCTTAAACCTAAGAAAGCAAGGAAATTCTGCATTAAACCTTCCACATTACCTTTAAATCACACCCTTGTGCTAAGGTGTTGTAGCAGGTAGAGACCTTTGTTAAATCCTCTCACAGCTCTGGGTATTGTTACACACTGCAGATGATCTCTGTACAAAATCATCGTAGTTTCATTGCACAAATGTTTAAGTGATTAACCTGAAGTGTTTAACCTATAACTGAAGATTCAAGAAAATTCAGGTTTGCAGGGAGAACTCCAGGTTAACAATTTATATCTCACTGGGTGCGTTGTGCCCAAGTTTTATAGATGTAAAGGGCTTGATCTCTTGTACAGACAAATTGAACAATTTAGGCACTGTGAGATGAGATAAGAATGGAGTTTCCAGCCTCCTTGTTTCTGTGGTAATGCCTGAAGCATCAATAGGAATTATGCACCATTGCGCCAAAGCAGGATAAAAACATGCTAGGTGTTGCTTGCACTTCTCCTAAGAACATGGCCTGGCTTCAAATAAGAGATTAAGATTGATTTTTGCAAGGAGTTTTGTAAAAGAGGACTCCTGTTGAGTAGAATGTAAGTATGTAGGGCCTGTCTGGGTGCTACAAAATGTAAGCATCGAGCAGAAAAGAGAGAGTGGGACGCTGGGACCGAAGAAAAGGTGTTAAGGTTTCCTAGACTGACTCCCTTGAGGAGGAAATCTTTACCAGAATGACCACACAAATCTTCCCACTAAGTTTTAAAAATATGTATTTTTTTTAAAAAAAAAGAGCCTAAAAAATGAGCAGACTGTCTGGCACATGAGTAATAAAAACAATTAAAAGACAATTGTCTGAAGGCTCAATTCAGCAAGAGACTACATATTCTGCAAGGTGTCTATACCCTTTAAGATGCTGAGAACTGAGGGGAACTCAACTATCTGATGGGAAATGCTCCGCACTTCAGAGGCAAGGGATCCAACACCCAGCACAGCAAAGCATGAGCACCCTATTTTCACAGCTCTTGTTCATTGCACAAGTGCTTGTCCACAAAATTGTTGCGTGGAAGAGAAGGAAACCTGCAAGAACCACCTGCATCTGAAATTGAAGACTGGTAGCATCAGCCCCAAAGAATCCAGGCCCCAAAAGGGCCAGAGCCAGCTGGAGGTCTAGAAACTTAATTATGTGAGAAGCTTAGAGGAGAGCAAGAGGAAAAGCTCTGCCACTGCACTTCAACCATATTTTGGCCAATGCTTTCTATAGGCCACATACAACTCACAGATTTGCTTCATACTAAAGTATTGGTTATTTTGGATATTGGAACAAATTAAGTTTAAAGAACGTTGAACTAGAGATTTAGCTGATATAAACTGGCTCATATCCCCGGTGACTGCAAAGGAGTTGCATCAATTTTTGTCAGCTATGGATCTGGCCCATAAAACCCGAGTATTGTTTCCTGCGGAGCATTTGACCTTGTCAGTCGATAGCCTATCTCAAGACTTTTCTTTTGAGACTCAGTAGAGCTGTACAAAACATCTTGGATTCACTTAGCAGGGGTTCCACACATTATTATTTCTTCAGTTTTGTTTCTTTTGTATTTGGCCATTTCTGAGGCCTGTTCTGAGATGTGTTCTGAAACCAATACAAAGCACAGTCCAACTCATTTTGGAATCCCAGGTTTAATTTGGTGTCCATATATCTGTCCAAATACAGAAAACTACTCCCAGATTCACCAAAACATTTGTAAGTCTCGAGTGAGCTTGTCCTGGATTTAGGGAATATAACTAAACCTCCTTGTTTATCACTGTAATGGTTTCATGTGGTTTTAAGTATGTATCCAGTGTGTTGGTGTCACTAAGAGAGATTCCTTCTGTTACTTTATATTGGTTTTATCCACTGTGCTAATTATACCAGTATCACCATGTGCATATTGTTACCATTAATTAGCAAAAAAGTCACTCCTCAAAAATACGTGGCAACGTCTCTCTAACTCGTGTGCTATGAGGGCAATATAAGTGAAGTACAACACAGTGATATACCATATTTAGCTCTGAGCTGCAATCATCTTTATTAATTACTTAATGTAGCAATTCCTACTGCAGGAAGTGCCATCCTACAAGGACCTGATTAGCTCCTCAGAGATACTAAGGGTTCACATCTCCCTCTGAAATCGTGTGCAGCAGTAGGCACTCTGTATTTCCTAGGAAGTATTCAGAATTTTGCTGTTTCAGGCCATTAGTGTAGTCTAAGGCCCTAAATAAATTTGACTCAAGGTAAGTGAGGATGCATATGCTGAGGAAGAAAGTCAGTGAAAGACTGTCAACAGCCAAGGAACAAAATAAGGACTTGGTCATGCCAGATAACCCTCAAGATCCCAACAGAGAAAGTGAACATTGGAATAAACAAACACCTACTCAGCACCTTAGAACACTACAGGAAAGTGATCCTGCCTTGTTGCTAATCCCAGTGAAAAACCCACATGACTCTCAAGAGCAAAATTAGGAGGCTAACGAAGGAGAAAAAGAGGGCTTCAACTTGGAAAGAAAAATAAAGGAGTGTATAAAAAGGGGAAAAATCAGAAGTAACTGAAAGGGAAAGGAGGAGAACTCTAGATACCATGGTGAAGGGCCAAAGAAATGAGTTAGAATGCTGTCTGTTTACAGGGAAATTGGAGGAAGGGGAAGAGAAGGATTAAGAAAAAATGGAAGAGAACAAGACTTTGTTGGGCAGCAGCAAGTGCTTCTGAAAACAATTTAGTTGCTCAGCATTGCTGAACTAGTGCTTGAAAGGGGGAGTGCATCCTGAAGTGTTCTTACAGCTGTTTCAGTCAGTGATCAGACTGGAGGAGATTACACAGTTGGTTATGTAAAGGCAGCCTAGCTATAACAAGAAAGATCAGCATATTGCTAAATATAACTTTTTCCTCTGGACCTGCTTGCTGATGACTGGAAGTATATTCCTTTAAGCAGATGTCAGGGACAATGCAGATCTTCCAGCATCATAGGCCTCTGTGCCAAGATCCATGTCACATACTCCATGGAAAGTTGAGTTACCATTTCAGGGATTTCAATCCCCCAAATCAGTGATATGTCTGAGCCAGAAGAAAGTCTAGGTCATTCGCTGGCTTTGGAAAGAGCCACAGTATGCAGTCTAGCAGGATATAATTCTCTTGCCTTGATCTTGGTGTCTTTCCCAATGGCATAGGCAATGCACTTTAAAACGTCATTGACATGAGCTGGTGGCTTCGTCATATGAGGCTCAGCTCTAATCCAGGGAAAATAAATGCGTATTTAGACTTGTATATATTCTCAGTTTATATATATTCATATAGTAAGTAGCATCAAGGTGTATGTAATGTCCACTGAAAAGCCTGACCTGTGTCTCTCTCTGTTCTGCAGTCGGTTTTCTAAGGAGCAGACTTTGGCTGACTTACAAATAGTCAAATGAACACCTTTCTGGCCCAGACCTGCTATTCAGTCAATGGTCAAGTGAGGTAAAGGTGGGTGAAAATCAGCTTTTCCTATGCTTAATCAAAGAGCTTTATGTCCACAAGGTCATTAATGAACATCACTTCAGGAGCCCTGCCATAGTCATGGTTGTAAGGCCGCATTACGTACAACAATATGTAGTGTGCAGCTGACTCTTTTTTTCTGATCAGTGTCTATAAACACCTTAAGGGAGGCAGTGAGGAGGATGGGGCGGCCTCTTCTCAGTGGTGGCCACCGATAGAACTAGAGGTCATGGCCACAAACTGAAGCACCAAAAGTTCCACAGGAACTTAAGGAAAAATTTCTTGCCAGTGAGGGTGACAGAGCCCTGGCACAGGCTGCCCAGGGAGGCTGTGGAGTCTCCTTCTCTGGGGATCTTCCCAACCCGCTTGGACGCAGCCCTGAGCCACCTGCTGTAGGTGACCCTGCGTGTGCAGGGGGGTTGGACTAGATGATCTCTAGAAGTCCCTTACAACCTTAACGATTCTATGATTCTATGATTCTTTGACTTTTTCTTCCAATACAGAAATCTCTACCACACCACAGGTTCCCTTTGCACACACGGTAAACCTTTATGAGACCTGTGCTAAAATCTGCGGGTACAGGCAGCGAAGCAGCTGGCTGGTACTAGAGGCCATTTGGGTTCTCAGTTTGGCCTGACAGCCAAAGCAGACTCACAGGGCGGCCCACCCCTGCTCTGGGGTGTGTGTTGGAAAGGAGAAGTGTAGCATTTTCGTACAAGGGGAATAACATTTATAGGCAGCCTAGTTCATGAAAGTCCCAGTGCATCACTTTGAGATGCATCCTTACATGTCTTCTACCATTTTACTTAAGATACCATTAATGTGGAATAAAATACATCTCCAAAGTAACAAATTGTTTCTAAAACAATGCCATGGTTAATGTTTGTGTTATTGATCTGCATCCAGCTGTTGTATATACTTCTATGGAGCTGCTTGCTGTTTGGTTTGCTGCAGACTGCATCTGCTGTTGGCAAGTTATGAACTCACAGATTTTAAGCAGCACTAATTCGAAGTGAATGCTTTATAAATAATCCACGCAAACAATCTTTGACATTAATACACATTTAGTGATACTAAACCCAAGCAGATAAAGTTCACAGTGGTTCAAGAAGAAGACCTACATCATTTTTGGCCTTTAAATCCCCTGAGGGCTTTAACAGAAGAGAGAAGCAGAGAAGACATGTTCTTAATGCCACCTCCAATTACATTTCCTTCCCTGTTTATTTTTCTTCTCCTCCCTCCCCCAGTAAAAATATTCGCTCTGGTTTTACATGGAGGTAGTGGAAAATGAGGGAACTCTTTAGAAAAGTCTTTTCATGTCTTCCAAAGGCAGGATTGGGCTGGTTAACTAGAGGCAATTAAAATAAACAAGAATTTAGGCTGATGTATTTAATCAGAGGGTATGGCTTAGGTTATAATTACATTGCTCAAGCACATAACTGATGGGTCTGAAAAATACAGGTGTACAGTACTGACTGAAAGACATCTATAGAGTACATAGAATGTGGTGGTTCTCAAAATTCAGACCTCGAGTGCTTCGTGTTTTCATTTGAACAGCTGTGTAAAGTGTTTGTGATGCAACCAATCTGCCTCCCCCTTCCACACCTACTAACTTTGGGGCTTCACTATAAATCCAGGAAGTTTAGACCTTGTTTAGGAAATAGGTCACAAGCTTTTGAAAGACTGCCAGCTGAGTTATGATTTTGTATCAGATTCTTGAACATTCATCATTTTGGAGTGTTCTGATGCAAAACCACAAGATAAATAAACGTGTAAAATATATATATGCATATATATGTATATTTTTTAACTCAGCTGAGACTTGAGACTTTGGGTTCATTTGAACATAAAGCTCACATTAGAATATGGGACACATAGTCCCTTATGGACTAAAATTGAAGTCAATCTCTGTGAAACAGCTTTTTTTGCAAATGTCTCTGCTTGTTTGGTTGCTTTTGCCTGTCCTTCAGAAGCTCTTAATATTTTCAGAATAAAGAAGAATTATCCACTTTTGGAGACCTTGTCCCATTGTATTCAGCAGAACTCTTGCTGTTGACCTCAATGATAGAGCTGAGAGAATTTGCAATGAATAATTAATCTGATGAATTTAGCCTACTTTTCCGCCTGCGGAATATCTGAGGGCAGATTATACTGTCTTCAAACATATTCATTTGAAATTACTTAACACACTTCTTTAGTCTGTGAATTGGTAAGGAATGATTCTCTGGGAGTATCGGTACTGAGCCACAGTCTTAGCAGTCTTGGCTGCCCACACAGGTACTCTGATAAAAGTCTACCCAGGAGAGAGGCATTGTTTGTTATGAGGTACTAATTGAGCAGCATGGCAAAAATGTGGTGCACAAACTGCCTTGGTCAGACAAAGCATGCCTTGTTGGTTTTGTCTTTTGGTTACATTTTCAGGAATTTCACAAAAAAAAATCAGTCATATGCGTGTTTATGGACTTCCAAATGCAGAAAAAACAGACTTCCAAGTCAGATGCCGAGAGGCTGGACTTGGGCTTCCAGATACCTTCTAGAGAGACAGAACAGTCTTGTCTGGATAAACTCTTCTTTGCTTCTCTCTCTCTCTCTCTCTCTCTCTCTCTCTGATTACCATTGCTATTTACTTAATTTCTTTTTTCCCCTATTTTCAGACACTGAAATTTTCTTTTGCTCACTGTGCTTTATTAAACGTTATTCCCTGTCACGGATTTACTATCATCTTGTCTGAGCTGGATCCCTTGCATTGCCCAAGAGACTGTGTAGCAGGGTGGCCACAACCCACTTCCTGGCCAAAGTAAGATTTTTCTCAGCTATTAGCATTGTGGAAGGATGTTTGCTTCTCTGTTTGCAAGACTTGGTTTGTAATTACCTTCCTCAAGCTGGTTTATTCACCCAGCTATTTCCATTTTCAGTCATTTTCCTGCTTTTGACATTTCTTTCTGTGGTCCTAACCTTCACGTACCCTGATGACTCCAGTCATAGGTATCCCTTAGCAGGAGCCAGGGCAGGTGAGAGCAAAGCAGTGGAGAGGTTCTTCTGTGGCCTAGCCACCTTAACCTGTCTCGGATGTCCAGCACTCCCTGGCATGCCTTTGAAAAACCTCATTGCCCTGCTACCTGGACCTGCTGTATGAACTCTGCAAGGAATGCCAGCACTCCCTGTTTGCCTTTCCAACCTCTTTCCAACTTCTACTTCCCTCTGCCAACAAATAGAAGAGACTCTGGTGATCACTCTTGGGTTTTCCAGCCTACTTTTTTTTCTCCTGTCTGTTTAGTCACACTCTCTGATTCTTTTTTGTTTCTTCCTCTCTTTTTCATTTTTTTATGGTTTTAGTACCAAGTGGGTCAAGCAAAGACTGCCTAATTGGAAAACTCCTGTAGAAGGTCCCGCAGAATCACTGCCATGACTGAGTGTCTCATCTAGTCCTAATCACAGCCATGTTTGCATTTCATTCTCTTCTTTTCTCCCTGATACACATGCACACAAACACATTTTTTTTTAGGGTCTGAGTAAGGGGCTGGAAATGCTCTAGAAATGTTTCTCCTTGTTTGTCAGTCACCAGACGGTTTCTCTGCAAGACTGCTGTACCCCTACAGACAGTTGTAGGCTGAGTACCCAACAGCAGCAGGGCAGTTGCAATTTTCCTAGTGCTGGAAAGGGTTTCTAGTAAAAAGGTGCTATCAATTTACATGCTAGAAAAAAGTGTCCCAGTAGTATCCCCTACCTAGGCCTTTTCAAAGGGAACTGGCACTTAAATGTCCCTGGCAGTGGTTTCTAAGGGAAGAGCTGCTTCATCCAGAGGAATGAAGTGATCTGCTCAGTGATTGCAGGGAACTTTCCCATTTCTCTGTTTCCCTTCTACTCTCTTGTGTTGATAATGTTTATTCCAGGTCTTCACGGGAAAAGGGAGGAAAGAATGAGGCTCAGCATTGATGATACTAACCATTCATAGTAAGGGTTGAGGGAGAAGAGCAGCATCAAATTTTTGTGAGGGCTTCAGGCAGGTGCAGACCTGAATATGTTTTGTGTTCAGTATGTCTTGTGGTCAGATATACGTGGACGCAGGAGATAGACGCTTAGCCCCCATGGCAAAGGTATCTCATTTCCTTCCATGACCGCCCTGTTGCAGGCAGAAGTGGGCATACTTGGCTGTTAATACCTGTGCTGTTTGAAATGCACCTGGAGGATCTTGCATGTTACTACTCAGATCTCATTCTTTAAATGGATATATGTCATTGAAATATTGCAAAATGCAGACTGGTTGTGTTCCTTTGCCTCTCTAACCTTCAAAAATTAAGCAAATTTAAAATGTCATGAAGGTAAGAAGAGAAGGAAGATCTTACTTATGTGTATAAATGTCTGATGGGAGAGAATTAATTGATTAATTGAGAATTAATTAATTCTCACTGGAAAAGAAGCAACAGGTACAAACTGTGCCAGAGGAAATTCCACCTGAACAGCAACATGACACCTGAAAACACTTCTTCGTTGTAAGGGTGACAGAGTCCTGGAACAGGCCGCCCGGAGAGGCAGTAGAATCTCCATCCTTGCAAATATTCAAAAGTGATGTAGGCAGAGTCCTAGGCAACCTGCTCTGGCTGACCTGCTTGAAGAGAGGAGTTGGACCAGATGACCTCCAGATGTCCCTGCAAACCGCGACTATTTTCTGATACTGCAATTTTATCAGTGTCATCTCTACATTATTGTATTTGCAATATCAGTTAAATAAATACCTTGAAAACTCACCTGCTTGTCACTGCCCTTGGAGGTGGTCTCTGATGATCAAACTGGTACAACAGTAGATCTCTATGATTTTTTGCCTAAGACCCATTGTAAATGGGGGAATTGTGCAATATAGGACTTTAGGATAATAATATGACTTTAAGTTGTACAAATACATAAGATTTCTTGGAATTATACACTTTGCATATTTGAAGGAAGGAGTTCTGAGAGAATCAAGGAACATTTCAGAGAGATTACAGGAAACACAAGGGAAATTTTTACTCAAAAATTGTATATACAGAGAAGACTTTAGACACCTGCAGAATAACTATTAAAAATTAAATTACTAAGCCTAAACTAACTAAAATGTCCTAATTCCCCTACCCACTCCAAAGCTTGATCAGCAAATCTATGTCCCATGGGTACACAGCCTTCTGGAAGGTGACGGTGTATTTAAAGCTCAGTAGTAATTATTCAGGACTCTACATTTAATGATATCTATGGCTGGCCCAGTACTTTGGTGGTGCAGTGCTACACCGGAGAGCAGATTTCAATCTTCAGACCCCGTCTCTCTCTCCCTGCCGCAAGCAGACTCTACGCATGTTGCAGGGATGAATCTGCTCGAATATGGGACAAGCAGTTGGAGGAAGCGTCATCCTTGCGCGTTCAGTCCCTCCCACATTTTTCTGAGCTTCTCTCTGTGCTTCCAAAACCCCACGCAGGAGCTGGATTTGCGCCCCACATGCACCTGCTGCTCACCTTGGAGGCACTCATGACGAGGCCATGGAGCAGCGCTGTCTCACTCGTCCCCAGTTTGGAGCGAACCATTGTCATATTCAGTCGCTATTTGCCACGAAAACAACAGCTTCTGCGTAACAAGGGCTGATGTGACACAGTCTGCAAATACTATGCTGTGGCAGTCTGGAAGATAATGTGTCTTGCCGCTGAATTCACAGAGGGGAAAAACTTTGAAACATTTTAAAAATGCAGGTGCACAAATTACTCATGCCAGCAGCAGCAGTGGCATTTTGTAATAAAATCCTGTGTTTATTCTCCACTGTTGAATACACATACCTTACAGTTCCCAAGAGAGCATTGTCCTGTGCCATCCAATGAACAATTTACAGACGGATTAAAGACATGTGCAAAATGAAATAAAACTTGCAGCTTTATAAGGAGCACAGACTATCCTGGCAGTAGGCACAAAAATCCCATTGATATAAATGGGTAGTTAGTTCATTATGGCCTGTTAGTTTTTTTTTTTTTTTTCCCTTTGTGTCAAAAATTAAGCTATTTTTCTAAGATAGCTGAATATTAAAAATACTACCGGGTGTTCTGTGTAAAGGTCTATGAGCTATACCCTGATAAATAGCAAGCACTAACTACAATACAGAGCTTTAAGCTTCTTCTACATTGGTTGCTTAACTTTAAAGAAATTTCCTTCTCATGACGCTGATACTATCCACAGAATAAAGAAGAAGTGGGTCAAAAATGTAATAATAACCTGAGAAATGTCATTACTAAATGAATGCTGAGTCCGTGGATTCCAGGAGTAATTAATATAAGAAGGAGAGTTACTGCAAACTCATATATTGATTTGAAAATTTGAGTCTCCCCCATGTGACAGCTATTGTCTAGACTCTGCAAATTATTTTGAAGAATATTTTTTCAATACAAATCATTTGATCAAAACTCTTCCTGGAAACTAGGCAGGTCAGGCTGTCTCATACTTTGCAACAGTTGCCCCGTCTCAGTCCATGCCCGTGTGTCCTTTTCAATGGCTGCAGCCCCTACACACCTAGACATAACAGTCAGTACCTGCACCATTTCTTATTCACCCTTGCCCTCTTCAAGCCTTTTGCCATATTCTCAATGAAGCTAAGGCCAATTTGGAGAGATCCCAAGGCTCTGCGATTCCATAGCATTTAGCTAAGTGGGGAGGACACAAATGTTGCAGGTTCATGAGAAGTACCTAAATTAATACCATGAGAGCTGGCTCTTGGCTGTATATTCGCACGGCTGTAAATCATAGGGCTGTTATGCAAGAGAAAGAAAAATGCTAAAGGGGAAACAAAAGCATATCCTTCAGTATATTACATATACTCCTCTCCCTTACTATCTACTGCTGCTAACATCGAGCAATGGCATGTGTAGATTGATCAGGCTCTGTGAGCAGCATGCTGGGCTGATGAATCAGCAGTGGCATATGTGCAGCTGTGCAAGGCTGGTATCAAGGTGTTTCAGCCTGTCTCTGTTACCTCATTGCCCATCCAAGCCATCTTTTGTTTCTATTGTTGTAATTTCATCAATCAGACATGTGAAAAAGAGGAATTACAGAACTGCTCATCATGGCTCTGTGTCTCACTTTCCCCTTCCCAGATCTGGGCAGTCTCCAGCTCCCTCTGACAGCAATGCACTTTGCTTTGCCTTCATGAGACAGACCATTTGTATCCAGCTCTGAGCAAGACTTTCTCTCGCATTGGGTTTCTATGCAGTTCAAGACAGGGGCCTATATTTGAAGGCCTTGATTCTTCTCTCTCACCTGGTTTACAAATGCATAACTGATGTTAATCCAAATGCTATTTAACCCCTGGAGACATTGAGGACATTCTCATAACTGAAGTGTGTCAGCTGCATCTTTTTCTGGTGCTGTTTTTCCAGTGATGTCAGGAGTCACAAGCCAGCACACCTGGGAACATAGAAATTCAGGTAAATGACAACATTGAACAGAAATCCAGAGAAGAACTTGAATACCCTACAGACTGGCATGCTGGTGAGATGTATCACTCAGATTAAGGAAAAATGCTGACTCGAGACATAAGCAGGCACAAGCTGCAACATAGATGCATCAGAGATGCATACTCTTTACAGAATTTTTTACTTTCATGTGTATTTTGTTTGTAGTGACATTTCATTTGCAGAATGAATTGGTATTTTTACCCATTGGTTTCTTTCACATGTGCATTTTGGCAGTATTGGGGAACACTTAGCACAGGCCACTTCTTAGTACAGTGTCCTGGCTAATAACATGTAGTTGATCTGTCCCATTAAGCATAACAATTTATAATATTGCCCTAGAATTTTTCATCTTAGAAATCAGATAATACTTAATTAAAGGAGAAAAGAGGCAAAGAAACTCAACATATACAAAATATTGCCATTTTCTCTCATTTAAAATCAAACCCAGCAGTATATTGGGTCTGCTTTGGAAAAGAAACAGAGAAAGAAGTGTTTGCTAGGACCTAAGGCAAAGCTGGCCATTGATCCATTTCCAGTATGTGGGGAAATAGATAGACAAACTGAATTATCATTAGGGCAAAAGATACTACAAGGTGTCCAAGGCAAAACCACCACTCTCCAAGACCAAGCCACCAATCAAACCTCTTTGGAGCCGCTGGGCAGATCTCCATTGTAATTTTAGCATTTAGTTTTGAATTTTGATGAAGGATAGTCCCAGACAACTAAGAAATTCTCTGTGCAGTGGTTCAGAGGATGCTGCATACACGTAGCTCCCATTGATATTAGTACTTAAGAGGTAGAGCAGGCTGGAAAACATATCCAAGGTGATTCTTTAGGAAGAGGTTGTTCGTCTGTAACAGAGTAACAAGAGTTCAACCCAATAGAAAGCTGCTGACTTTGGAGCATCTAGAATATGCTGAATTTGGCTTTCTCCATTTCCCCCCTTATATGGCTTTGAAGACACTCACTAGTTAATAAATGGGAGGAAAACTGGGCTTTTAAACTTTTCTTGTGATTTAGTTTGCTATGGTGTATTTTTCTTACCCATTTCAAACACCTTGTCTATGAGCCCTCATTGTGGTTATTTATCTGCTCTATCAGCCATGTATTTATGCACCTAAGAGTGCTTAATGATGCAAGAGATGTAAGCACATGTAATATTTGACATTTTAATGACAATGCTTTGGATACAATACAGTACAACAGAGTTGTACCTTCTAACTTCTATTTCTGAATGGATACACTGTTTTGGCGGAAGGGAATCTTTCTGAACCATTGCGCCCTAAGGACATAAGGGTTACAGCACAGATTATAGAGATATCCTTTTCATTCTCCTGCAGTCATTACATAAATTGACAGCTTACTAATTGCAATGTCTTCTCCCTTGAATTAATTTATTTTGTCATTCTTTATTTCAGTCATAATTGAAACACACAATTTGTGATGCTTTGTTATTGTTTGGTTAGCATTTGTGTTCTTTATTTGTGCATCCAAGGCTTGCAGCACTGGATCTGCTTTCACATTTCTACTCGTTTAGGATGAATGTGAATGTGTTTCACCCACAGACAGGGAAAGTGGCCTGGATTAAAGATGATTACGGATAAAGTGTGTGGCTAATAGCCACTGAGTGAGGTTCAAAAGTTTTCCTTTTAGCCCTGCAGTGTACCAGTCCAGTCAACAAAGACTGGAATATTGGCCACAGCCCCTAAATGCCACTAACAAGAGAAATATACAGCCCTGAACAAAATCAATCCTCCTCAGGCCTTTTTCTTTATTGGGTCTCACTCTGTCATACACCGCAGTTGGGAGAGCTCAAAAGAACCAAGGGGCAGCTATAAGCTCTCTAGCTCAGCCCCCATCAAATTCCAGTGGCCAGTCTTTGATTTCCATCTCTAAGGGAAATCCTTATTTCATATTTATTCACTTTATCATAAGGAATCAAGCATACATGAACCTCAGAAAATGTGTTCAATCCAGCCTAATGCCCCTATACCATGTCATTTGCTTTGCTCTCATTTCACCATATTGTTTTCAGGGGGAGATTTTCACAGACAAGTTTACACAGCTCTATATTACATATCCTCTGCAAATCTTGGCAGCGCATCTTCCAGCACTGCACAGGACTCACCAAAAGCATCATGCCTGTGTTTGTCCATGAAAGAGAAAGCTTAAATTCAGCCACTGTATAAACATCTGCAGCTTCACATGCAGCTCTCCTTGAAGGCAAAGCTGGATTTAAAACTTTCTTTACTTGTTAGTCTTCACCATAAGCCTTACTTTTTTTTTTCTTTTTCTTTTTTTTTTTTTTTTTAATTTAATCAGTGTCTGGACCCGTATGGCCCTATACATGAGTTTTGCCTTGGGGGGACTATTAGAACACACATTAGTGCACTAAAATCAGAATCACATGGCTGATTTTAGTAAGAGAAGAAATGGAAAGATACTTAGGCCAGCAGACTTTTGGGCAAGCTAGAGAACTATGGAAGGCAAGAATACAGATGTTGTCTTTCTTTGCCTGGACAACAGACTTGGAAAACAAGGCTTATTGCTGCTATTCTCAGCAACAGTAGAAAGTTGCTTCATGGCAGTGAGATTCCTTCCAGTCTGCTTTCCATCTCCATTTGGAGAAATGAGAAGTCCATCTCCACACCTGCCATAGAGTTCCTTAGATGCAATCAAATGTCCTATATGCAATTATTCCTACTTTCGTGGCAACTATTTTCCTCTCGGCCCTCAATTTTGCCTCTTGGTTCAGAGTTTGTTGTTGTTTGTTTGTTTATTTTTTCTCTAACTCAAGAAAACAAAGACCCTGGGTTAGAGCAGCCATGAATGAAGATCAAGGAAAGGAAAGATTCAGCTTCACTACTGCAGACTGTCTCAGGCAGTGAGAAATCTCTGACATACTTCCTCTGATATACTCTGATGTTTTTCCTCTGATATCTCTGTAATACTTTTTACCTTCTCATTCTGATGAGGCTGGAAGTTCTACTAAGACTACCTTTTATCATTCACTCTCCTTCAGAACTCAGTTGAAAAGGTGGTTGGCACTTCCTTTATTTTAAGCCAAATCCAGCCTCTGATAGTCTTTCCCTCTATCAAATGGTCATTAATATCTCTGTAAAATCATCTTTATGAGCGTATTAAGCACAGGGAATGGATAGAAGATCAAGCACAACTAGAAAAAAATTAACATTTTTCTTCCTCACTCTGTTAGCACACAGGAAACCTATCCAACTCCCTTCCCTGGCCCTTTGTGCAGCACCTGCCCACACTCCCTCCTCAGCATCACAGGGACATGTTGTGGTGGAGGTATGCAGCTCTTTGGGCATGAATCAATGACGGGACCTCCAAGCACTCACGGGTTTTACTGATTACTCTCTGGTAACTCTACCAACATCCATAAGACCTCCTCATCTTTTAGCTCTGACACACGATGGAAGAGAAACAAATGAATAAATATACCTATATTTGCCATCAATATCCAGGGTCCATCTTTATATCACTTACCTTTTTTTCCAGAGACGAGGTGGGTTGCCTTCTCTCAAAACCAATAAGCATTCATCCCTGCTTTTCAGGCACCTTTCTTCATGAATAACTGCTCACTGTGGGTATTCCCTATGGGGCTAATCATCCTGCTTGCAGAAGGGACCTTGCCTTAGACGCATTACGGATAGCTGGCCTTAGGAGAGAAATGCAGTTTCAGCCTTAAAAGCGTTGTCCCTCCCTCTCCTCTGCTCCACATACACAAACACCCCTCCCTGTGTCAGTGCATTCTGTATTTTTTTTCCTTTTAGATTATATCCTCCTTGGGGCAAGGGTTATGTCTGGGTATGTTTCTGTGAAGTTCATATAATCAGATAGCTCTGATCTTGAATGGAGCCTCTTGGCACTTCTGTAATATAAATATTATATAACTGTTGAGGAAATAGCATGTCCTGACTTTTGGGAACTCCTTTTTTTCACCTCCACTCAGTATCTTCCTCCCTTTGTTCTCAGAGGCAGTCGCTATTGCATTTTATACATACAAACACTCGTGCAGTAAGAGCAAGACATAGGCATTTTGCCTCATTTTTTAAAGAGTTCTTTGAAGCTCTTTTATGTCGCCCAGGGTGATATGAATCAGTGGACAAAATGTAGATGAAAGAGTAAAGGGATATGATAAATGCCACTGATCAACATCCAACTGTAGCCCCTATGATATATATTTATACTACATCCAAAAGCATCCATTATATGAACATTAAGGTTGCAACGCAAGCAGTGAATAATCAGATAATGAAAGAATTAAGTTTGTCTTCATCTTGTACTCCTGATAATTTGCACCATGAGGTAAAACAAGGAATTTCAGGGGACAGAAAGGTGAAGTTCTCTTATTTTGGATATAATCTTTTTTTTCCAAAATTCCAAAAATGTTGCAGTCTTACTGTTTCTAACCCCCAGGCACAGTGATTGTCACAACTTCTCTTTCCTATTGCTAAGGTCTACTGTAAACAATAAGATTAATTCTCCTATCATCTGTATCTGTTACTTCCCAGGTCCAAATTGCCTTTCAGGTTTTGGGTCCTTAAAAAAAAAAAAAAAGAAAAAAGAAAAAGAAAAACACCAACTAGATTCTTCCTCTCTGACTCCATCAACATGTGGTTCTTGTTACCCAAAATGCCCTGAAAAAATATTTGCTTTTTCTCCAGCAGTTCATGCTTCCTCCAATACCATCCTAAATGCCTTTCTTCCTAAATCCCTTTCTTTCACTATTTTCTTTCCTCTGTAAATACCTAACTAGAAGTGAACGCGCATAGGCACCAGATCCATTGCTGTTATTGCCAGGGTTGTACTTCTGGAGACTTGATGTAATGAAGTGCAAGTAAAGCCCACTGCAAGGAAGGGGGAGCAATTACCACAAAGTAGCTAGGACACACTACAGTGGGAATCAGGCCATGGAGAGACCTGCATTTCTGAGCAGAGAAGCCGAACAAGGCTAGATTAGCAGAGCCAGAATCTGATCTGTGTGCAAAAATGACTGGGAGATATAAAGGGGTGAAAACTGATGCAATACTGCCTTACTATCAGACTAGAGAAAAAGCAATGAGAAATGAGAGGGACATCACAGAAAATAGTAACTTAGACATTGGAACACCTGACCCACCGCTGAATATGATGGGAGAAGAAGAAAATAATTATGAGTTCTGCCTCAACAAAAACTTCAAATATTTTTAATGTTAAGTAAAAAGGGATAACAAGCAAGACTGGAAAAAAAGTCAGTCTATGTCCTAAAGAAATGTATCTTAGTAGTAAAGATTCAGGGAAATCATAGAAACAAGACTGATCCAAAAGTGGGACATGTACACAGGCTCATGGCAAAAAGAGTTCAGAACTGATACAGGGCTGATTTCTTTCATCCTCACTGTTTGTTCCAAGGAGAGGTTCTCCCTCCTGACTGAGGAGAAACATCAGCATTCCTTTTACACAGTGGTGCCTTTTCTCTGTTAGTAGTGAGAATGGGATCCTTCTCCAGCATGTCCACAAACATCCAAGGTAAGTTCACTATGAAAATCTCGGGATTTTATCTCTTTCTTTCAGCATCACTTACTTTTCTTGCAGTGCAAGTAAACTTCTGTAGTAATGTGGAGTTTCTGCTCATCACTTCATGTAAAATCAAAGGACTCATTTTCTTTCCAACCAGTTGTCCCACAGACTAATGCAACACTATGCATCGCTCCTAAGAAGCATGGGTTTGCCTCTGTCATGATCTGCTCTTATTTCTGTACAGCAAATATTCTACTGCTACCTGCAAAGTTGGCAAATGAACATCATATCAAGGGATTTCTTGCACCTTCTCCCACCAACTAGCCGTTATTTTGGCATATGCTGTTATCCCAGCATGAGCAACATCCTGTAGTGTTTTACTGGACTCTTCTGACCTCCAGTTTCTCTTTTACAGTAATTCTGTATTCTTGGTATCATGTCTAGCATGCCACAACGCAGTCCATCCTCTGTACACTGCACTGGGATGCATTCTAATGTTTTCTTAAAGGATTAATTTGAAATCTGCCAGTAATCACCTCCAGGCTACTTTGATCACAATCATGGACTTACTGGGTCTCAGGTAGACTTCAAAACTGTAAGACCTACTCTTCAGCCTGAGATCAGCCTCAAACACTCCTGTGATTTTTCCTTTCTTTTCATTTTCTTCAATAACACTTGTCTGATGTGTTTCATTTTTACACGAAGTACAGGAACTCCTCAGATTTCTAAAATGTAGCTTCACAGGCAGACTTTGCTCCTATGATATCACAAACGCATCCGTTATTGCCAGAAGTAAGGCTGCCTTGTGATTGTCCCCCATTGCTTGGAGATGTGGAAAGAAGCACTCCCTAAGCCTTCTCTAATTGTGTCTTTTATTCCCAAAGCATTATAACTCTTATAGGACTTTCATCTGCTCCTGTTTGCGTTGGGGGTGTTATCCTTGTTGCTTTTTACTCCTGATGTCATATGGTGGCCACCGTGGTCTGCTCACACCACACATGGCTGGGAAAGAGGCACTTAATGAGAGGCAGAGATGGTTACCCAGGGCAGAGCTGTTCCAGAGCCCTACAGATAGCTAAGGTACAGGGTGGATATACCCTAGGTGACAAGGCTCTTCCCTTATGTGCTGTCTGATCCCAGGTGGCTGCATATAACCATAGAGCCTTCCACAGTACTGGACTTCCTTGTACGGGAAGCTCAGCTCTTCCGGGCATAATCTTCAGCAGCACACATTATCCTGGAAATATGCAGAGGTTTCGGCAGCACAGGTTCTTCTAAACACAACACGAGTTGTTTTTACTCTAAATGCTGCCTTTAAACACTACATAACTTAGCTAAAATCAGACAGATATATGTAGGGCACAACAAAAGCAACTCTCAGTACCAGTTTTCAAGATTTTATGACCACCTGTCTTGGAATAACTTCTGGATTCTGTTTGGGATCATAAAGCGTTAGTAACTGAATGTCGAGACTGTTCCCAAGGCCTTTCTGAACTACTTGTGATTAATTGTGGATAATTCTGAATGATTGTATCTCTTCACCAGCCTCCATGTTTGCAGTGACTAACATGGTGATGTCAGTTCTCGCTCATGTATTTGCCAATTAGGAAGATTTAGTGTGGTGACAGCAGAGCATTGGTCGCAAATATGTAATTGTACGAGTCAAATATCTGATAACTGGGTGTTAGAAACAGTACTCTGGGTTTGGCTGCCCATATGGGTCTGAATGTGTATCTTGCTGCAACCCTTCAGTCTGTATCGCATCAGGACACGTGGATTGTGTCTTATTATGTCACAGCAGATCACTTTCTAGCCGTAATACCTAATCAGCAAATCCAATGCCGCATGCCATGCTCCTCTATATCAGCCTAGCAAATTCAATCAGGGAACTGTCCTGATTTTCTCTGAATGTGATGGACTGACAATATTGGTAGTCCCCCAAAGCACATCCAAGATCAGTGCCCCTTTATGTGAAACCTGTACAAAGGAGGCACTGACTCCTCCAACAGGCCTGCAGGTAGGGCCATGGCCCTCCATCCCATCAGCCCAGAGCAGATCTCATCCAGTGTGACAGACTCCCTAATGCCAAGTCCACCAAACCAGGCCGAGACATGTGCGCTACGGCTGGTGTGTGAAACACTTCAAATGATGCTTGGACGTGGCAGGCTTCGGCTGCCTATGTCAAGACAGTAACCCTGTAGCTTCTGTAATTGCCTCTGTACAGGAGTTCATGTTCAGCCGTACCTCCCTCTGTGAAAAAGTTGAGCTGCCGGATAAGAGCTTTCACACAACCAGCTGCTGCCAAGCAGCAGATTAGCAGGTAATCAGGTGACTGGTAGGACCTTCGCCAGCTCCCAGAGTCTTGCTGTGCTGAAGGCAAATGCATGACGTGTCAAAGTAGGTGCCTAAGGGGCGCAGGTAGACGGCTGAGGTGTAAGGCTGGGTTGGCTGGGGGCGAGAGGAGTAGACGCAGCACAGGGTTAGGTCACCGGCTTTGGAGACTGATGTTGGGGAAAGGATGATGGAGGTAATGCTGTAGCCCCTCCGAAGGGGTCTATTGCACTCAATAGAAAGGGAAGAAAAGCTCTGGCATGCCTGGGCATGGCCCAGCCTCATACTCATGGTCCTCAGGCGAAAGGATGAAAATTGCAATTTCTTTGAGTTCAGGATGATGCCAGGTAACCCATGCAAGCATCGTACACTGCAAGGCATCAGCAAGCTGTCCGCTCCTCTAGCATGGATAAAAACAACAGCATCTCAGGCTGGCAAGCTCTCAGGAAGCAATGCCAAGACCAAATGGCTTAAAAAAGAATCGTCCATATCAGTGCCGTTGTGGAAGTTTTACTTCACAGCTTTTTAAAGTTCATGGTTTTATTTTCATACAGCAAAACAGAGAGTCACAGGGTTGCATATTTGAAGAAAACCTAAATCCTGGTAAAACAAAGACAGCCCTGCCTTATTCCTTTAATACACGCACATACACTCACTGTACATACAATTACTGTGATGAGAGACAGTCGTATGCTTTGGCCACACTATGCCAGCTACACAGACACAAAGAAACTGTCCAGGGAAATAACTTTGACAGAGAGGGGTTTGTCTGGCAGCATTTATCTCTGCATTCCCTTTTCCGGACCTCCCCTCCTCCTCCACTCCCAGGCTAGTGGTGGAGGAAGGGATTAGGGAAAAGAGGGAGAAAACCAGAAACACCCCTGGGAATTCTAACCCCGCAGTTATGCACTGCCTGACGATCGTCCAAGACTGGGCAGCACGTTACAAGAGCACTGTAAAAAGGATAAACCAGCCCTTACCAGGACCCAAGAACACAAAAATAAGCCAACAATGCCCAGCACCTCTGTGACATTCCTGAGCCCTACACATCACTTGCCCAAGTCCACGCTGCCTCCCTCCTCACAGCTGTGCAGCACTGCCACAGCGAATCCACAGCACTTGGACAGCTGGCGATGGCTGCGATTTGGCCCAATATGTGGATATTATGTGGGGGTTTTGTTGCATTTTTATGTTGACTCACTGCATACAATGGGCCAGTGTTGCCATCACCACATAACTGTCACAGAACTTTTATTATTATAATTATTATTCTATTTATTCTTCTCTTTTCTTTCCCTGCCACCCTGTAACAAAGGAAGGAAAATCCAGAGCAGGACATGTGTTATTTAATATCTGTGTCAATGTCATAATGCAGGCATGCTTTTATTCTTTTGCCTTTTGCAATGAATGTGTGATACCTGATATATTAGGTATTAATAAAGCAGACTGCTTTATGCTGTTTATATTGGTAATACGATTCTGGATCATATCCCCAACTGAGGGGGGTAGGAATGTAGATTTTCCTTTTATATTATTGCCCAGCCATGGCTGATCAAGTATACAATATATTCTCATTTTTGTGTATTGGTTTATTTTTGATTGGCTTTAATTAGAACCAGCTCTCTATATAATAGTAGATATATAAAATGTGGGATGGAGGAAGCAATGGCTAAAAGGCACAGAGAAAGGGAACGACACAAAATCAAATCAAATAAGGAAGCCAGCCGGACTGTGTAGTTTTGAAAATCACCAACAAATTTACAGTAGTTCACCTTTAATTTCCGGCACCAATCCTACCGTTGCAGCAGTGGTGTGTCTCAGGCATTTGTATAAGAGGAGACATCAGTAGCACCCAGAGTTGAAGATCCCAGTATGCATTAACCAAAGGCCAATATCAAAAGGGAAATTGCAAAACAGTGATAGCATAAATATAGAAAGCACTGTTTTCTCTCCTCTGGATGTAAAGAATTTAGAATCTGAACTTTAGAGACTATTAACCAATTCAGATAAATTACATCTTTCTTGGAGACCTGACACACAACTTAAATTGTGCAAGAGAACTTGTGTATGTTCCTCTATCTTTCCTTTGCACACATACTTCATTTTCACGCAAGTTTTGTCATGGGCTATAGTCAGCCTTGCTATGACTGATGCCAATGATAAAATTCAGGTGCTATCTTCCCAGTGAGCAAAAAAAACCCAGTTTGTTTGAATATCCAGTGCTTCTCAAGAAATGACTAGTCCTTCCATTAATTTAGCTAGCACTGGCCTTAAATTGCTTGCTCCCAGACAGGAGATCCAATCAGAGAAACCTCTCTCACTGACTCCTAGGTTTGTCATGCTGAGGAGAATAGTGACTGGCCTGCCTAGAATGGCAGCACTTGATGCCTGTTCTACCGGGCTTTTTGCATAACATCTGGGGAGCATCTACTTCTAAGGAACTTCGAAAATGGTCCCTTTCATCGGCATCAGATCCCATTGTACTCAATGAAAGCTGCAGGTGTTCTGTACCACTTGGGGCCAGGCCCTTCATCATAATAAAAAGGCCAGATTTGAGCTGGAAGCTCTGTCATTAAAGCAGCCTGCAGTGTATTAGTAATCTGCTGAATCTCCTAGAGGCCCAGAGAAACCTTCTGCTGCGTTTCTGTTACTTTAACTCTTCGTAATTTTGACTTTGACTCCTTGTGAACAGTGAGGATATAATAAGGTGCGCGTTAAATTCCTGTCACAGCCTTTCTTTGAGTTACTTGAAGACTGGTAGACCCTACAAAACATTTCTTGGGACAGCAAAGTAAAAGGAGCTCTGTCCATATGAGACAGCCCTGACTGTCAGAAGTGCCCTTACTGCAGGCTGAGCACCACAATGTTGTTTAAGTAGAATGACAGCCTTCCCTTAATTTTATTTTATATCAATTTTAATTTTTTGAACCCCCTGAAGATGTGTATGAGACCCTCCAAGCATATGTGATCAGCACACAAGCCATTTCCTGCTGCTCTCTTCCCAAGAATGGAGGATCGTTTTGTGGAACAGCAAGGAATTTTAACACTGCGTGGGGTATTTCTGCTCCAGCTGTGGAAAATGCATTTAAAGAAAGGTTGCATTTCTAAAGGCATCTTGAGGGCTTATGTTCTTACTGGGTAATTTCAGGGATGAAACACCAGGACGTTCATGGGAAGGGAGCAGTGGAGACCCCATGTTGATGTCTTCTGCAAACTAGTAGGTCCTGTGATGGACACCAAGTAGTCAGAGCATGTTCTTCTTGCAGTGCTTTCCCTGGTGCCTTGCTCTTCAGACGCCTGCCGGCATGGCACTGGAGTGGACACAGGTGTGGCCGAGGTGTGATATGGCCCAGCATTGCCAGCCTCCGAGGAGCTGTCAGCTGGCATAGATCAGCATGGCACATGGCTGTTATGGCATCAGCTCAATGGACATGCAGGAGGAAAAAGAGTTCTTTATCCAGGGAAGGCTGGATGCAATAAAGAGTCTGGCCCATCATGTCACATCTATTAAAAGCAAATTATTGGATCAGAATGGATGTTTGAATTGGGTCAGCTAAATATCAGAATATAAACCAAATCTTCTATCCAAGTGAACATATGTATACACTCTTCTGAAACTCAAAAGATTTTGTTAGTCAAGATTAGAGAAAGGGGAGAGATTTTTTTTTTTTCCAAGGGTAGGTAGTTGTTTATTTTCTATTTCAATTTTCTCATGAGTCTGTGCATGTTGGATTCAGTGAATACTAGAAATTGTAACCCAAAAGATCTGCACAGTATCTTGGATAATCTTTAGATGAGGTTTGGAGAAGCTTCTTAGAGATATCCAAATAGCTATAGCCAAACTTCCTAAAATTTGCCAATCTCTGTTATGGGAATATTTTTTCCCTGTCAAAAGCCATGACTTGTACAGCTCAGAAAGGTCCAAGAGAGATTTTCATTCCTTTCTCTTTTCCTTTTCCATCTCATGAGATTCTGCACATAATTTTATTATAAGCCAGAGGCCACATTACCGTGAGCTTCAAGAAACAATTAGGGTTGTGGTCACAGCAACTTGCAGAAAGTGAGATGAATTAATAGCATCATGCTGTAACTTGATAATGATGCCATGTCACAAGTTTAGCACAGTATCACCTCATGCAATGTCTTTTACACTAAAAATGGACCTGAAACAAAACCCAAAACAATCTCAAACTCTTAATTTTGGCTTCCACTCCAGCTCTTTGAGAAACAAATTCCTCTATAAGAGGACATGCCAAAATCCTGGATCAGAATCCTATCCATTTTAGGATCCTATCAGTCCAGATCCAAAATTTTTCAAACTGGGACCCCGTCTCTGTCCTCTGAACAGCTTGGCAGTATGAAACAGCCAGCATTGAGGTGCCATCCATTCACTGCAAGTAATGGATGTGCAGCGCTGTCTTGGGTTGGGTCTTTGGCCTCCACGGATGGAGGTCTGGAGGCAGCCCCAGTCCTCATGGTGAATGAGACAGACAACCTCATCAACAGCTCTGCCAAAAATGAGCTATAATGGAAGCTCTGCACGTTTTCACACTCCTAGTTATAGTCCTGTATAGGGTGGGTGAAGTTTTTAAGGTCAAGGTCTGGAATACTCATGATTGGAGGCTTGACTTGGCTCTCCCACTGCAACAAGAACTGCTGCTCCTTCTGCTAACAAATTTTATATAGTTTTACTGAAAGAACAGCTGATTTTTGGATGCAAACAATGTCAATCCAAGACCAAGGAGGACAAACTCCTCATGTGGTTAATGTATAACAGCATCCAAAAATTAAAATGTCACCATGCATGAAAATGAAGTTCTTTTTTTACAGTTACCATCTCTGGCATCAGAACATAGGTTTTCCTCTTCACCCATATGAATGCAACTGAAAATTATTTTAAATGAATTTGGGGGCAATTTCTTCTCTTTGTCTCATGCATTCAACTCCTGCAGAAAGTCTTGGAATTGGTTGATTAAGCCCCTACTTCCTTCTTGTGCCCAGGTCTTAAAGTCATTGCCTAGCTTAGAAACGTAGTTTGGTTACCCCTGGCTTAGAAAATATGTAGTTTTGTTAAACCTCTGTAAGCTTTCATCTGAAAATAGCACTCTGGCTTATGTTATCAAGGGAAGAAGAAACACTTTAAGAGTGGGACAAGAGAGCACATTCCTGTATCTGTGTTATATTTTTTTCTCTTTAAAAGATGCAGGAAAACGGAGCATAAAAACAAGGAGTGGTTCTGATTTATGGCATGCCTGACCTCTGGGACAGTCTGCATCCTGATGAGGGCTCTGGGATCTCTAACGCTGATGCTCTCCACTCGGCACCCACTGCTTTGTCTGTGCTTCTATCCTTGCCCTCCCTGGGGCTGTCTTGTGGTCTGCCTGGTAATGTCGGTATGTCGCTGTTAGTCCTCGGGTTGGATTGTGTTTGTTAAGATGTACGTCCATTTCCAAACACACTGACAGAAGACATGAATTACAAATATTATGATGCATTAAACTGTGAAAAGACAATGGTTAAATAAGAGAGCTGAATGGCTGAGACCAAAGAAAATAACTGGAATTCCATCAAAAAGAAAGATGAATGAACAGAACTACACTGACATCTGCTGGTCCATACATCAGCATCCGTATTGTTGGAGTTAGTGTTGCTGAAGATTGCCGCGGTGATGGAAAAAAATGATACGTTAAACTCAACAAATCCTTCAAGTATACCTGCCGCTTCTACCATGTTTATCCATCATCCACAGCCCTATTGAGCTCTCTGGTCACTTATGTGGGATCTCTGATGGAATAACTTTCTATATTTCTACAAATATAGCGTTTTTTTTTCTTCATTTCTCTATTTCTTTTTTCTCTTTTGAAACAGACAAAGTGTTCGGATTACTGTAGCTCCGAGAGGACTGCCGGGCTCTCGGAGATCCTGCACGAATGTCTGCTGTAGGCTCACACACTGGCTTGCTATTGCTCGCACACCAAATCCGGCACGCGTAGGACACCCTGCAGTACCGGCCCTGTGCACACACACGGTAAATCTAGTAATTCCAGACTGCGCTGAACTTGCTGTGTAAGCACTGATCGATTGTACAGCGCAGACATGGTAGGTCTGGTGTGTCCCAGATCCAACAAATTCACTGTGAAGCCCTTGGGCACGTGTTTCTGTCCAGGAAATCTTGCAGAGAAATACGGAAGCCACTGCTTTTGGAGTTTCAAATGCTGGCAGATAAAAAATTAAATCATGTTTTTATGAAGACACGTAACACTTAACTGCTGTAAAGTATAATTCTGCACCTAGGGGAAAACCAGTCATTGGGAAAGGAGGTTATTACATTTATCAGGAAATACATACACAAGAGAGCTGTGACTTTGGGTGTCTTAATGTACATTTATCCACCTTTACAAATCTTCAAGGGGCCTGTTTCTGTCTTTCTTTTTTTTTCCATAAGCTCTGAACTCTCATTTTCTGAAAATACGAAGAATAAAATTGATGCACCTAAAATCACCAGTCCATTTAGACTCATATATGTTGGGAGAGGTGTGTGTGGGAGGAGAGAGGCTATAAAGACATTGGTGAATTATTATTTTTCCTTTAATGCAGTGTTTCCTTCATGTTTTGTACATCTTGATAAATAATCATGGTCATTTATTAAAGCACAATCCTTAAGACTAAAGCCAAAACAAATATTGTCAAATTTCAATCTGAAAAAAAAAAATACAAATCCATTTAGCTGTTTCTCAGAAAGACACCTCAAAACACCCTTTTTCCTTAAACGTTAACTTAACAATGATTTTCTGTTGCCTTTACTGAAAACTAATGAAGTCTTTTGGAAAGCAGCTGATTCACTTGCAAATATGCAATCCGCACCCTGACTGTCTTAATTCTGATGACAAGGGGGTAGGGCTGGACCATCTGAAAAGGAGCTTTTCCTTTCGCTTCCAAAGCACTGCTTTGGGATTTCTCTGGGTGGATTTTGATTGTTCTGCTTTTACTGCATGCAAAGCATCTTCTTTGCACATCTAAATGCTAAGGCAAAAATATCCCGTTACAGTAAAGTGTGGGGCAGAGACTTATTTTCAAACATGAAAATCTAGACATTCGTTGGAAGTCACTGTTCCTTAATCAATCCCTAAGAGGCAAAGAAAGCAGCTAGATGAAGCAATCAAAATATATTCTGAAACACATATTAGATATAAATTGATTAGAGCATTTTTGGCAAGTTCTAATTATTATTAACAGCAATTAAGTCCATTTCATAAAACACTCTGAAGAAAACATGCTTTAGACTTACATTGTGCAGGTAAATTCAGCCCCTCCCACACTCTCTCCCCTATACCTTTAAGTCAGAAGACCCAAGACGCTTCACCAACTTAGCTTATCAAAGAGAAGGTGAAGACGTAACTTGATCAAACACTATCTGTATTTAACGGGGGAAGAAAAAAAAAAATTAAGAAAATTTCAGTCCACTAGGCATAAGCATAATAAGAGCAGGAAAACAGTATTAAACCTAGCAAGAACAGAACCAAAAACAGGGAAAAGGAGGCTGAATGAAATTGTCAGCTCTCTGTCTTCAGAAGTTAATGCTGACCTCATTATTCAGAAAGAGGATGCAAATTAAATTTTCCAACAGGTTTTAAGTTTCTTCTCTTAATGGTACTTTTTTTGTATTGTGCTAAACATAGTGACTTTATGACTGGAAAAAGACGACTCTGATCATCCGACATTCTGCACATCCTTGGCCAAAAGACTCACCAGTGTAAATTTCTAGTTTGAGATCAACAGCTGCTCTTGATTTGAATTATATTTTTTTTCTTTTTTTTTTTAATTCAATCTAGATTTGAAAACATTCAGCAACAGAAATTCTACTGAAATAGCTGTAAACTCTTTCAATGATGAATTATTTTTGCAGTTTAAAATGTTCGCCTTACTTCCAGCTTGCTTTTGTCTGTTTTGTAGACTTACATTCTCATTCTTGTTGTTCCTTTGTTGGCCAGACTGCAGAGCCATCTATTATTGTGTTTGCCTTCCTTAAGAAGGTATTAGCAGTCTGTGGTAAACTTTCCCCTTACTCTCTTCTCTTCTTTGATAAGCTAAAAGGATTGAGTATCTTTAGTTTTTCATGGCAGACCAGGTGTTCCATGTCTTTCATCATTCCCACAGATTTTTTTCTAAGATCTCTTCACATTATCAATATGCTACCTAAAGTATTTCGCATTTGCAGCTGGCTAGCGCAAAAAATTGCAAGGACTCCACTGATGTGGCATAGCTAGATAAGTCACAGTAACTTGGCCCATGCTGAGTAGTCAGTGCTATATTATCCAAAAGAAAGCTTTACTTTAAAAGCAGCGTAGCTTGTCTCATTACTTTGTTTAGACAAACAAGATTTCTCATCCAGTCTTAATGCTTTACAGAGCTATTACTAGACCAGTGTGGACAAATACAGTATGGACTGTCACACAGTAATTGTCACAAATGAAAACAGTCCATTATGCATCATTATACCACACCTAACCATACAGATAAACTCCTGAGTTTGCACCGACGTAATGGCAACATATGGATTCTCAAAAACAAGGCAATGTACCAGACACGGATATCTCAGGAGATAAATGTGCCTCCAGTGGCTTTAGAGATATTTGCTCAAAATCTCTTGAATTTGAGGACCCTAGTGGTGTGCTTGGAAACTTCCCATTGACTTCAGTTAATGCAGATAATGGTCCTTTTTTGTTTAGATAAGCTAACTCTGTCAATCATATAGCATTTGCCCTGCATTTTGCACTGGTATGCTACATGCTTTTATATTCATTTCAACTTATTTATTTTAATCAACTGATGCTTAACTTCATTTGACTGGAGTATTCCTAAAAATGTTCTGATAGATTTGTGGAATCCTGATAACAGGATCCTTTTCAGACCCCATTACTTGTTGTCCCTGAGGGTCTTTGGATGATGGGCTGAAAATCACATCTCCATGTTCTTGACAACTTCAGGTAATGCTTGTCCTTAAGATACTATCTCAAAAGTTGAGATCAAGCATAGGCAAGCTGAAATGCTCACGTAAACTTTAAACTTGCTCATTTTATCAGAACAAAAGCCTGTTGACTTTCAAGTGCCCTGCATAGACAGCTGCATAGCCAGGCTCTTTTTTGGATGAAGGTTTGATCAAAACTAACCTTGTATCTTCCTCAGGGATGTGTTCTGCGTTCCATTTCATTAAGAAAAGAGTTGTAATTGTCAGCAAAGGGGAATTTCCCAAACCCTTTGATAACCTGCAAAAAATTGAAATGATAAATGTACTTGTGCATTTCTGCAGGAGGATAGGTCTTACACTGGCATCTTTGGCAAATATGTCTAATAATAGAAAGGAAAAAGAATCTCATGTGCTTTTTGAGTCCACAAATGAAGGGAAAATGGGCTTATGATTAGAGGCTTTTCCTCACTTATTTGAACACTCTTGTCTCCAGCTCAGAACAACACCACACCCTCCATTTCTGGGAATAAATCCATCAATGAATGAGTGTAATTTTTCAACTTGCAGCAAAGTTTTGCATTTGTTTTTTAAAAAAAGAAAGCAGTAAATATTGTTTTTTATTATATTCCTGAAAAGGTTTTGTAACAAGAGCCTTCCAAGTTACATCCATGTAGAACATCATAACAGGTGGCCGAGGAGGTTTGTATCTTCACAACAAAACCCAAAATGCGATGCAGAATTCTGCAGAACTGTGTGAACACTGGCCACCAGGAATGAGCAGCACAGCTAAACTTTTTGCATTCACACTCTCATGGCAAATAGAGAGCAGAAGCAAAAATATGTTTCTAGGATTCCAGTTTCTTATGTTGCTTCTTTCATGGGCTTACACCCCCACCTATGGCACCCATCTTTCCAGTGAAACCACTCAAATAGCGCATGTCAAGAGCAGTGAGACTCTGAGTGGCCTTCATCTCTCTCTGAACAATTTGCCGTGACATATAACAGTGCACACTGGGAGACGACCTTATTACATAAAATAAACCTGGTGCACTGAGGACACGTCAGATCTGGGGCATATGCAGATCCACAGTAGAATGAACATGAAAATACCACATTGGATAATCTGCTTTTGGTCCCTTCAATATTGTCAGATCTATTCAAATGTTGCAATACATGTTGCCCCAAGACCTCTGAACTATATAGCCATGCAAAGGAGAAAATCCATAAAGCTTCAGACAGATATAAGGCAGGAATGCTGCCCAGTCGAGGAGCTGCTATTTGAAGGTAAGGCATGGTTTTGATAAAAACTTAAGGATGTGTCAGAGTGCTGCTGAAATGCCTCTGATGGCACAAAGCATCTGAAGTCTCAAATACATTTTGCAACTTTAGGGCCATACTAATTTAAAAAAGAAAATCTTTATTTGAATACAATGTATAATCTGAGCAGGTAATCCTAGTTCTGTACACATGTCACAGAACATCTGTTCCATATAAGCAAAGAGGCATTTAAAGTCTCTTCTCTGATTTTGATACTGAAACAAGCCAGTCCTCATTTTGCTGCAATAACTGAAGTATACACACCTGGATGAGTTGGTTTACTTGGGAAGACATATTGCCCCTGCAACCTTTGCTGGTTTTGTTGGTTTTTTTTTCTCCTCAAACAAAATTAATGCATGTCAGAAGTTTGAAAAATCAAAACAACAAACAACGAACAAATATAAATAATTAAATAACTGTACATATAGGACAGTGGAGACATAAATAGTGTCACTACTTTGCTATGCTCTTAAGAAGTGTTCATTTCCAGCCTGTAACTGCTGTCCTTCAACAGGCAACTAACAAAGCAACAAAGCGTTGGGACAAAATAAACACGTGGCCCAACGATGTGGCATTCTGGGTCCTGTCGATTCACCTTTCACCTCCCTGCTTTTCATCCCCTGGGGTAACAGCAAAACTAGATGATGCTCTGAGCTCCCAGTTCATGGCTCAGCGACTTTTCCTTCTGTCACCTGCTGGGCCTCTGTCATAATGAGAAGTTCCTGGTTTCAAGGGCAATATTTTATGTACCAGAGCAGTGTTGTTCTGGATACACAGAGGTCTGCATAAGAACTTATTCTGTACATGCATGGCTAAATAAGATCTCAGTAGAAAAAATAGAAAATAAAAAACTGCTTGTAAAGTATTAATTTACTATAGAAGAAAAACATACTGAAGTTTCAAGATTAAAATAAAATACACTCTAAATTCATAAGAAGTATATGGCTAATTCCTTTTTTATGAAAACCATACAGCACAGATTTGCAAAACATTCACTTCTTCCATTGACACCAGTTGGAATTATTAGGTCAGAGCCTTTGGAAATCTTAAGTCTGCAAAGAATATTTAACTTCCAATTAAACTGCTAGCTCTAGTTAATTAAAAGGACTGTCTAGTCAAAAATCACGCTTAAAATATTTTCCACTCACCATAATACATCTTTGAATCCCATAAAACAGAGTAATAGCAATTTTTGAAAAGTGACCAGTCACAAGATTGTCAGCTTCCTTAAAGTGTTTTATTAATTTGCTGAATTTTTCCATGATATGCATCTTCGTTCTTTTCAGAAATATGAAAATTAAATTCGTAACAGCTTTTTATGGTTTGGTTTTGTTTTGCTCCATTTTTCCCTTCCCTTTCTTTTAAATAGCAACATGGGAAAGGAAAAGAGGGCCGATGGAATAGAATGAATAGGAAATTGAAAAAAGGAGAACTGAAAAAAGTCAAATACGAAAATATATTCAGATTCTATACAAACTCATATAAACAGTTATCTAATCTTTTGCAAAAGATGAAAACTAGATGATTTAACTTTTTGGCATTTTTAATGGATTAACAACATTGTACAAATAGCATCTATTTTCCTTCAAATCTGTTTTCTGATCTTTTACATAGATGTTATTAGAGGGAATGGCAGCATTGCCATATGTAAAAACAAACGGGAAGCTTTTAAAATGAAACCTTGTGTTTTGTCACTTTCTTTTTTCAAACATACAGATAGAGACAAATTGTTTCCTGCATTTTTTAAAATATCATTTTAAAAGCTGACTAAATCTCAAGATAAAACAAACCTTATTTGAGGGTTAAAAAACAATAGAAGCGATGAATTCATCATAAGAATTCCTGCATGGTGTTGCATGCCCACAACACATTAATATTGCAGATTTTATGTGAAAAAAACAAGCAAAAGTCTGTGTGCCTCTTCGAAATTGTCAGAAATGAAACGTCATTCATTGTTAAAGCATAATTAAAATAAAGAAGTCAGCATAGTCCTGCAGTTAAGAATACCAGGCCAAGAATCAAAAGATCCAGATTCCAGACCTTTCCCTTCAATGGGTAGCATAATGTATTGTTTTTCCATGATTTATTTGTGTTGTGAGAGCTCTTAATGACCCCCTGGTGACACAGAAAGAGAGAAGGATTTGTCTATGACGGAGACAGCTCTGAAATGCCGGATCTTCTGAGTTTTTGTCCAGTGTGCAGTGAGACTACATTGTCTGTTTTAATTATTCTTGAAATGATGAATTTTCTGCTTCCATTTACAGGGCAATAATAAAAACACAATTAAGAGCGTTTAAAGAAGTTGTGTGTGTTCTGGAAATTGCCACACTCGGTAGAGATAGGAAATTCTCTGTTCTGAGAAGAATCAAGTTATGGTACTGTTAAGAATCCACTGTCGCTTCCCTTCCCTTAACTTTCCCTTCCCTTCTTTAACTTTCCCTTCCCTTCTTTAACTTTCCCTTCCCTTCCCTTCCCTTCCCTTCCCTTCCCTTCCCTT
>VZSV01000016.1:9987447-10107723 GCA_013398735.1 Nothocercus julius
CCTTCCTTCCTCCCTTCCTTCCTCCCTTCCTTCCTTCCTCCCTTCCTTCCCCTCTCCTCATTCTCTTTGTCCAATGTTTTGTGATTTGCTTTTTTGTTTCCAATTTGCACCTATGGCTATTCTTTAGCATCAGTGCAGGGATTCCACGTCAGCAAAGGATTTCTGGAGTTCTAAGGGAGTTTATGTTATTCTAGGTTATGAATATGATCCAAGCTCTGCATTCAGTCCCCCTTTCATGGCACTGTGTGCATTCCTTTACACGTACAGACATTTCAAAGAAATTTGTTTGACAAAGGAGAAAAGTCAGCGCCGTAAGAGCCTGTACATCGTATTTCCGTCTGCAGATTCGCTACCCGAAGCAGCAAGATGCAGATCCCACAGTGCGCTCCTTCAGAGGACAGTCGGGCTCTGTCTCGGGAGATTCAGCTTTACCTGGAGCAGGGAGCAATTTCACAAAGTTTTCTCATCCCAGCCCGGCTCCCTGGTGCAGAGAAACTCGTAACTAATTACTGCGACTTCAATTCTGGACTTGACCAGCTGTGTCCAAGCAAGGAAGCCATAGGCTCCCAAGTGCTCTAAGATCTATAATTCAACTTCCATATAAAAAAGTCAATATTGGAGAAAAGAATGACATTTAAAAATCATAAAATAAGTAGCTTGGTATTTACCTAAGATACTCCTTTCTTCCCATAGTTTTATATAACATGTACTGCTCTGTTTATATTTCTCCTGCTTTTTTGTGAGTGGAATAATTGTCCTTCAGCTTTAGAAGAGATCTGCACAAAGGAATAAGCATGACCATCATGGAAAGGCAGCAGGGGATGGGTAACCTCTGAATACATTGAATTTTTTATTCTCTGAAAGGAGTTAGGATCTGTATAACTTGTGGTTTTCTCTCTCATTTAAAACGGCACTCTGAAAAAAAGTCATTCTTCAGCTGGCATAAAGAGGCAACCAGGAGATAACGCTTCTGATTTCACTGGTCTGAGTCATTTTGACCGTGCATGGGCCAGAACACGGAGAATCGCTGTAAATCTTGCAGCAACAGCAGCCGAAGGAATCCGAGGCTCCAGATGCTGTTCCCTGGCCCTTGGAGGATCCAGCACCAGGGCTGCAGCCCTCGCTCATAAGAGCAGTCAGGGCTGAAGGGTCAGCTGAGTTGTGCCTGCTTGCCACGAGGATCCAAAGATCCTGTTTTCTTTGGTGCATTCCGTGTGCCAAGAAAAAACAGGACAGTTCCTAATACAATAAGGCTTCTGCTTTAGGATTTGTTAAGCACAGGCACAGCATTTTGTTTTTCTCCTATAAATGATTAAAGGGTGGTTAAAGAAAAATGTCCAAGTTAATGAATAAGAGATGTAAAAATTCTCTTTAACAAAAAAATGGAAAAAAAAAAATAAAGTGGTGTTCATGAATAAACAGAGAAATGAGAGACACCTGTCCAAATGCATCTGAAAGTGATGTCAAGGGGAAAGGCATTATCTAGCGTGGTCCAGTAGTGACCCAGCTGGGACACAAAAGCAAAGACAAACAAATGTAAGCAAAATCAACCTGAAATTTTTGCAGCTCAAGGTTGTTGTCCTTCTCCGTCTATCTCTTTCTGCAGGCCTTTTTGTTTGTTTGTTTGATGCATTTTGCTGCTTTTTCCTTTCGTTCTTATTTTAACTTCAGCTTCAAATATTTTGTGTTGGCCAGCTAATTCTGAAAAGCTGTTATGTGTTCTGATCGCTATCTGATCCTCTTTTTTTCCTTTCATTTTTTTCCTTTTAGCTGCTGAAACACAACAGAGGATATTGTTCTACAGCAAAACAAAGTGTGACAAAGCATTGTTTTCCACAAGTCTCATTTCAAAGACCACTTGCTAAACAAGCCCAAGAACTCAAGCAGAGATAAAAGAGAGATGGTACTTAGATTATTATTTTAAAGATTTGGTCTTTCACAGTTACTCAGAACACAAGGCCAGACTATTCAAATAGGCACCAAGCCATTTTCCATGGCTTTCAAATTAATTACTGAAACTGGATTCTGTCACTTGATTCCTCATTTCTCCAACACCTTTTTGCTCATAGTCCAGAAGCAAGTGCAACAACGGGGCCTGTGTCATTAGATTTCTCAGGCCTCCATGAACCTAGCTAAAGGTGGTGGCAGAAGCTTTCTTTGTGCAAATCCACTCAAACCAAGCTGAGCAAAAGCATTCGCTTTCACGCAGGACCTCTGACCACAAGACGAACATGACTACAATGCAGTGCTCTTCTCTCATGTCTCCAGTTCCAGAGCCACTTTAGACACCAGCCACTTCACCAGTGGATTATGAATCATGAGAGGTGATAGGGAATTATCCAGGAACTGGCAAGCAGAGGTTTTTTTAATAGCTATTCACTTCCTTCTCTGACAGATGTTAAGAATTTTCTGCTATATGGGCCAGCTTCCCCTTGTGATTGGAGCCCTTTCCATGGGCATCGGCTAGCTTCACTTTGCCAGGCCAGACAAACAGTACGGCATGTTGGCAGCCTTGAAAATATTCGGGTGGTCAGCATTTGCATTTGTACTGCCAGCATATCTGTGATCTGCATTACCATTCTGACCCTGCTTTCCTGTTCATATGCACTGCAAGTGACCTTCGCAAAGATACAAATTCCAGTTTACTTCACTTCAAATGCAAGAGTGAGTCAGCCCCCTGAGGGAATAGCAAGGAATTCATTATAGCAACACAAGCAAAAGATGTGGAGGAAGTAATGTGCTTGCTTTACACAAAAGGGAAAAGAAATAGATGGTGAGAGCACCAAGCAAAACCCAAGAAATCTTGAGATGTAGTCTGACGTAGTGGCACAGAGCTCAACTCTTACGGTCTGTAGGTGTATGACCTTATTAGGCTTTAAAAGTAAGCCAAGCCTTGGGGGATCCACAGTGCAGCCTGCCAAGCAAAGTAACTGCTTCCAGAAGTGGAAATCAGTATAAAACGACTAGAGGCACCCCACTGTTGTGAGTGATATCCTTCAGAGAAACAAAAAGACAAGATTCCTGAGTCATAGAAATTAAAAGAGGGGGCAACCTATTCTATTACCTTGCCTATCCCCCTACCAGTATGAATTTGGGCATATCTGTCATGTGCTACATCAGCATGATCTTATTATAAAAGTTCCTAAAGAACAATACTTCCACTGGAATACAAGTCCATGCTGAAATCATGTAGCCTTTAATGATCCCATTATGTTTTCCACAGAGATAAGTTATCATCCCCTCCCCCTCCTTTCTCATTCCAACAGAGTAAATTACATTCTGCACATTCTGAGTATTCAGATTCTTTCCAAAACTACTTTTCCACTTTTATATCCTCTCCTCCACTTCCTGTGGTATAATGTCAGACAGTGCTGCTTTGAGATAAAAATATGTCCTGTTCAACCAAAAAATGGAGGTGCTCTTGGAAAAGTGTGTTGCATTTGAGTTCTTTAACAATGAACAGGTCTATATAAGGGACAGCTTTTACTGCCATCTGCTTAAAATATAGTTGCAATAGAAAAAAGGCAAAGGAAATCTAAAAAGTAAAAGGCTGCATGTGCATATTGATGCACTGAGTACAGTGAAGATGAATCCAAATTACCTTCAGCCAGAATTCAGAAGTCGATATTAGTACACAGAGCAACGTATCCCCTGACGTTGATTTGTATTGGTAAAAATGGAAAATTCATGTGGATTTCAAAAAGAGGCATTTCTGCCTCTTATGACTGGACTGAAAGACCTAATTAGCAGCAATTACTCCCACTTCATTCTATGTACAATTTAAAGGAAAATTAATTTTAAGATATTTTATGTTCTTTGCATATTTTCATGTTTTTTTTTTTCATGTAATTTTCAACCTATGTATTTTGTGATCCAGAAGGTTTTAAAAAATAACTGGAACTACTTGTGGTATTGCCCACTTTTAATATTTGCAGTATAAAATTACTAATAACTACCAGATATCATTCATATTTGTTTTCTTCTCTAAGAATGTGTGTATCAAACTTGGAAATATAGCTAGGAATACTATTCCAGTAACTTACACAGTGCTAAGTTATGGGTAATACTGTACAGAAAGAGAATATGTACATTTTTGTTCATTAAACATTCACAGAGATTCACAAAGAGGAAATAAATTCAAAATTCCTGAATTAAATTCAATATTCATTGCTCAGATGGATTCTATGACGGTTATAAACTCTGCTAAAATCTAGAAAGGCCCAATATCCAATATTATACTGGCAAAGCTCCTGTTTCTCAGAAATCAGACAGTTTATTCAAAGAATGGGACATACTTTTAAAATGTTGCCTCACTTGTTTTAAACACATTTCCGCTGTTTGTTTCTAAGAGAGACATTCTTTGGTATGTTGGTTTCATGAGGGTGTAGGTTTTCTACATATTCTGCAGATTGTAGCAGTGTTTTTCTGTAGAGTTCCTGCTAGTCTCAAGCAACCTTATCAGCATTTGGGGAAACGGAAAAAAAAAACATGTAAACCTGTGACATCTACGAGAATCCTCACCGAAACAGAGTCAGATACCACAGAATATGATTCATAAAATCAAATAAGGTGGAGACGGATCAGCCCCAAAGTCTGCTGCCCCTTTCTGTCTTGGGCATGTGGGCAGGGACTGAACCAGCCCCTCTCTGTGCTGCTGTCCTGGTGCACGTCTGGCAGCTGGGTGCAAAGGAAACAGCCGACCCAGCCGACAAAACCTCTCGGGTGCCTCCTGCTCTTGGAACAGCCCTTAGGTACCTGCAAAGCCACCTGCAAAGCAGATGTCCCTGTCCCATGCCCCTGGCATAGCACCCATGTGGGTGGCCTGTATCAAGCTGATAAGATTGCCTTGCCCTTGGGATTTGGAGCTCTCTCCAAGGCACGCTATAGGGACAGAGGTGTGTACCTCTGTGGACAGCTTTTAAGCATCCAGAGTTCCAACCACTGTAAACTCGAGACTGATGAGTTCTCGGTGCTTCATGGTGCTCCCAGCCATACCCACATCACACATGGCCAAACGCAGAAGCAGTGCTGGCTTCCAGGCTTTATCTTCTCCCCATAGTTAAGTAGGGAGCGCTTCCCATGGCAGTGTGCCCTAATGGGAATATTTTCTGGAGAAGTCACCTCTAAAGACAGACTATAATATTTTTAGCTGTGGAGTTCCTGGCCTCCAAACTAAAACGGTCAAACAGAAGATAGAAGGTCCTTTGTACTCAGCCACCAATGGTATGGACACAGGTCGTGTAGCAAGAAGCTTAGAACATTATTTCATTTTGTGTATACTGCAGAACAAATAGTACAGGCTTGCAGCTTTCAGAAGTCACTAGAGATCTGGGTCAGATTCAAATCAGCAACCTAGAGGTGAAAGTCTCGCTATCCCATTACCAAATCCTGAGACATCCAGTCCCCCATGCACCTATTAATAGTTGATCATTATGAATTCCATGTTGGGATAATTAATTACTGCATCTGAACTCTGCCTTAGGAATTATTAGATCATTTGGGGCCCATAATTTATTTTATTTAGTACAGTGTGAAAATTGATTCTGCTTTTTTTTTTTTTAACTGTACTTTAGGCTTTGAGAAGTACACAGTGTTTTCTGCAAAACGCAAAGCACAAAACAAATATGTCTCTTATTGGGCCCGGAGTAGTCCTACAGGATTTGTTAGCAGACTCTGATGATAGACATGAGCAGCTATGCATCCAGCTAATGAGCGGGCCCAAGGGATAAAGAACACACCAAGCCACTAGCAGTGGATGGGGAAGAGAGTCAGGGGGTAGCAGAGCACGTTGCCAAATGATGAGTCTTAAAGGTGGCTTCCCAAATGAAATCAAAGATTTTTGCAAAAGCAGGATTTGTTTTTCTGCCATCAAAAATAAATCACACCATAAGACACATCCACTTCTGAATGTTCTCTCTGACTCCATTACGTTATTAACAAGACAAGCTCCCTTATTAAGAGCCATTCAGATGTGATTTAACCTACCCTTTCAAGAGGCTTTAGTAGGGGTTGTGTAATGAGTCCTGAATAACGACACAGTTGAGCAACACAGAAATTTGGTCCTTTGCATAAAGGAGCTATAATTCCAGAGAAGTTGTTAGAAACCTATACTATGTGTAGAAAGCCAAGCAAAAACATTTCCATCCTTTTCCTGTAGATCTTGCTTGCTATGCTGTCCTTTACTGCAGGGATTTGTCTTATGTCTGAAATTCTTTTCAATCTAAGGCCAGATTCTGCCCTTCCATACAAGTGTGGAATTTATTCCTTGAAATATATATTCTATTTTCAATACTGTAGATAAAATACTGTCTATTGATTTTTATGTTTTTTGTAGCAAACAGAATACTTAGTGCTGTTTTCACTGGTGTCAACAATTGGTAGGTATCTAACTATAGGATGAAAAGTGTCTCAGGAGATGTAAAAATACAGTCCAGGTTTGTTAACTATTGGAAGCCACTAAAAAGCTTCAGCCTGGTCACGATTTGTCTGTTTTATCCTAAATAATGCTAAAGGCAACTTTTTTCCCAAAAAGCCTCAGGAAAATTAACTGCATGAAATAGAAAACAGAAACACTGACTGTTTTGCTTTCTACTAATTTCTTTATCACATCTTCATTCAATCACCTGCTAGCAAATGACCCTGCAATCCTAGAAAATTCCCATGGATCCTAAAAGAAATGCACCGACTTCTTCAGGCTTGGTGCAAGACTGACTGGGAAAAGCCGTGGTTTGTGTACTACAAAAGATTCTGCAGGAGGATATTTATTTGATCAAAAGTTGCTTACTTAGCTCCCCCTCATCTCAAACTAGGTCTCAGCTCTTGGGGTTATGGGCTATGCAGGCTCAGCCGGTTGTGTGTGTTGGCAACCATGAAAGTACCACAAAATGGTGAATTTCTCGGCTGCATCCGAGGAAGTATGGGCATGGATTTTGCACATATGGAATCAGGTGGTAGGGTATGGATATCATCCTTTTCCCATAAATGTTCATATTTTGTGTTTTCCAAGAAGGCACTTAGGGTTCTTACTTTTTATTTTTTTAAATGCCCCGCTGGAGTTATTTGGCACCATTTGGATATTTGCAGTGGTGATTTTGAATTTGGGAGAATCTCTGAGTTGCTGAGAGGAAGGCTTTGGCATGCAGAGTCCCACATCTGTAAGCAGGAGGACCATCAAACATAATTGACCTTGGCAAATTAATACCAGACAACTAATGCCAAGACAGCAGCAAGAATAATGCACCACAGAACAAAAGATGCTTGTTTCAGTTGTAGTTCATTTGATAATACTTCCTGAAATACTGTAGGATCTCTTCTGTAACCAGTGAAATCACAGTCATCCAAGGCTGCCTAACAAGAATAACTAACTTTATCCTGATAATGATAAATGAGGAGACACTAAGTTTCTGTTGCAGGGGATCATGCAGGATATTGAGCTGTTTATTGGTGTGCTTTTCTTTAATGTGCAGAAGTTGCTTCTTATTTTAGGGCAATGTGATTTAGACAGTTTAAGTATCTAAGCCAGATACATGGGCATGTTATGAACACTTCTTATAGGCTTCAATCTGTTGAGAAAGAGATGACTGTTATTAAACTGCTGCTGCTGCTGCAAATGCATTTCATGATCCAGCCACCCCAGTTACCTTGCCACCAATTACTGATTCAATTTTTCTTACACTTCCGATTTCTTTGTGCTTCCATATTTCCTATTCTAGGCTCTTTCATGCAACCTTAAGACCTCTTATGACCCTTTGGGAAGAATTCAGGATCACTTTTGCAAGACTTCTCTAATCTTATAATGAGCTAACTTCAGGAGTTTCAGAAGTTTAGATTACCTGTAGCCAAACCTTCTCAATACTCCTGTTCAAGCCTGAGATCCAAAGAGGCTCAATCTTTGTACAGTTCATGCTTCTTTCTTTGAGCAAATCTCACAGAAAAAGAACTTTGGTTTTGAATTTGGCAATTTTTATATCTATTTATTGTAGAACCAGAATGCGCAGAGGAAATTTGAAAATGTTAAGAGAATTAACCTAATATCTTTAAACCTGACTAAATTAACTGTGTGACTGGCAATTTGGAGAAGAGTTAGGGCACATTCTTGTTACCTGATAAACTCAGTTCCACTCAATAACTGCATTTCTCCATAACCAGTCTCCATAACTTTACTTTTACTCCAGCAAAGGAGTTTTCCATAACTCCTTTACCAGAGTAAAAAGCAGTCTGTTGTGCTCTTTACAGTAGAGCACAATATTCAGATCAGGCAAGACTGAATGAGTTTCTTTTTACTTTTCCTCATGTAACTCATTCCCACTGATCCCACTGGGGTGTCTGACCCAGCTGTGGAGCCTGGAAGCTGGTGGGCTTAACATGTATTTCACTAGTTGAAATGGTTGGAGTGTGGATGTTCATGGCTGCTGAGCTGAAAGTCCAGGTTGAACCCCATTTGCCACTAGTGTGATGTTACCTGAATTGATTTTTCAGATGGGATGACACTCCAGAGGCTGGTGACAGGCCAGAACAGTGGCTGGACAGTAAGACACTTTGGGAAGCTAGCATGAGCTTTATAGAGCTCCAGAGAAGATTGCTCAATAGTACTGTTCAAGTCAACATGCTCTGTAAGACGTAAACACTAAATTATGCTTCTACTTTCCATACTGACAGGTCTCTGGAATCAGCAGAAATTCCCTGCTCTTCAAAGGATATCCACACACATAGCATGCAGCTTTCAGGGATTGGCAACCTCACTTCTGTATTCTCTTGTAATGAAAGATTGAATGTGGCACCCATAATGCCAGAAGAAGAAGGAAATATAGCACTTAGAGACAGTAATGCTTTCAAAAGTTCCCCATTCAGTGCCTGTGCTATGCTTTCATCTGGCCAAAGATAATCATGCATACTTTGCTAAATTAAAACAGTTTGCTGATTTATACATTTACTTGTGAGGAGGTATTTCCAATTACTTTGGCATTTGTATCTTGGACAAGCTGTTCCACCAAATCAACCTGGCACTTAATAACCTGTGCTGACTGGTATTCTGTATGACCCTGGCACTATTAACCCAGGCTGGCTGGTGTTTCTGTTCACCCTGGCACTAATGGTCTGGAAGTTGTTCTTGTTTTCCAGATTAATGAGTACCCTAAAAAAACACTCAAAATTGGAAAAGGAAGAATATTTTGAAAGGGGAAAAATGAGGCAAGTTGGAACTGCCAGCTGCCTTTTCACCACTCTCTTTCCTCATCTGCTTCTTCTTTAACAGTTTGCACAGAAACTTAAAATAGTGTTTTCCCTATAGAGTAGCATATGGCTCGCAGCACATGGTGCTCACTACTGACACCCAGCTATGGAAAAGCACCACAGGGACCTCAGAAGAGGGAAGAAAGCCAGAAAGCCATTTGCTGGGAGCAGGAGAAGTGATTGAAATAGGAGAAGCTTGATTTGTATGTCCATTGTGTGACAGATGAAGCCTCTTAGTCAAAATTCAGTTGAAGGTTGGAGAACCTTAATCATTATTGTCCTCAGGTGGCTCAGCCACCCCAAGCTGAGCTTCCATATTCCCTAACTGAGCATGGAAATACAGCATAGGAGACAAGAGAAATGCAGATCAGGAGAGGACCAAGACTCAGCCTGTTCCTCACTCCCTCAGTGCTTGTTGGCATGGCCTTTATACAAAAACCTCCACTGACTCCTCTCTGAGGAACGTGATTTAGCAGAGAGGCAGGCTCAGGTGAGGGTTTTCCTCACCCAGCTGTAATTAACACAAGAGATTCTGAGTATTCTCAACAGCATCCCTGTTGAGAAATATTGTGCCCTCTCCCAGGACTCCTAGGGTAAATTTTGACATTGATGCCAAGACTTCATAGCAGGCCACATTTTCACCTTAGAGATATAGATAGATACTGTACCTTTATGATGGACTTTTCTAAATTTATGGCTAATTCCATACTTTTTTCGTTATGGGAGATGGGCTTTATACGATTTCCATTTGCCTGTGTTACTTGTTATCTTTTCAGAAGCAACTGCAATCCAGCCCTTGCTGTTAGAGAGAGAGGTGGGGTAAAATATCACCTGGTCCCTGCAGAAGTGTTGCAGTAGTTTTTACGTCAGCATTTTTTAGCTTCACTACGCATTTTCCATTGTACTCAATTATTGGTTCAATATGTAGACTGTGCTATTTAAATGTAAGGAGGAAAATCGACTCACGGTTATGGGAGAAGGCAGAGCTGTCAAAACATATTTCTGCAAAGCCATGATTTGTTTTGTGTTCAGTCACACATTGTTTGGATTTCAGCTCTTATTTCAGTCCTGGCCTTAGGGTTTTCCAAGCAGCGTTGAAAGTCAGATATGCAGGGTGCTACACTGAGTTCTATATCATATATTTCTAATGTAGAAGATGGAAGAGAAATTTTATACACGGAGGGAGGGAGGGACATAGGAGAAGCTGGTCCCTTGTCATATGCAGACAGATAATCAGAAGAGAGCTTGTAGTTGTGCAAGATATCTTTATATGCGTGTGCAAGAGGGAATGCATTTTCCTTTCAGAAACCTTGACTCTTCTCTCTATCCATCTCAGTTCTGGTCCTGCAACCAGAATTGCTTAGGAAAACTCCTGTGCCCAAACAGTTGGCCAGGCAAGAACCAGGAGGTCGGCAGAGGACCTGATTGCTATGTCCAGCACTACCTGTTTTGGAAACCTGCAGTCCTCATATGCCCTGACTGTCTGTGTAGCACCTCCTGTGCCAGAATATGTATTTCCAGTACAAATAAAAAAAACACTCGGGGGTTACTCTGACTGGCTGAACCATCCTAATGTCTAAGTCTTGCTGCAGCTTCTTACCCCTTCATACAGCCGAATAGCTAAGTCTAAACAGACATGGACAGGCAGAGGAACATTGGCCAACCATTCTGTTACTCTTAACCTATTATGTTTATGAAATTACATTTTTATTTGGTCATTATGTAAGTCACTCTTTCAGAATCCACAAGCAAAAACATTTTCTAGAGCAGCAATGAAACAAAAATTTCACCCTAGTTGCAGTTTACCTATGACTACCACAATATGTGTGGTGTTCGTGTTCATAAAGAAAAGTATTAGGAAGCATGAAGGAAAGAAAAATATAAAACCAATTTTTGGATAGAGAGGAGAAAGGGAAGTGGTGGAAGTGATATCCCAGACCTTCATTACCACTCTCAAGCTTTCTGGATGGCAGTAGAGCATTGTCTTTGGGAACAGCACAACAAAGTCTTTACCAAAAGCGGTGTGTTTGTGCCAGCATCAAGCTTTGCGTATTTTTAACTCTTCCCTTTGTTCTAAGCAGAAACTCACTGCTACTTTCTAAATGCAGATGGCTAGTCAGTATCCCACCTAACTTCATGAAAATAAGAGAAAAAAATATCATAGCATCCTCCCTCTCCCCCATCACCATCAAACATACACATATGTTCAGCAAAAGACATGTTTTAGAAAAGCCAAATTAAAAATAAATAAATGTTCAATATACTTCTCTGGGTTTTGTTAACTGTTGACATTCAGACTTTCCACTAACCTGCAAGGACATTGGCTCTAACTGATCATTCTTCATTGCCAGTATCAATGAAATGGGATAAGAAGGGAAGAAGATGCTGTAGCAGTTAATAAATCTACAGATAATCATTTTCATTTCAGTGGGTTTTCTTGTCTTTAATATAATTTTATTTGGGTGGCACCTTCCAAGGAACAAAAGCTTTTTGGAAAAGAAATGATCTGGACATGTAATCATAATGTGATAGCTAGGTGACCTACGTATGTCCCTGCCAGGGCGTCAATGTGAGGAAACCTGATCTTCTGGAAAAGCAGGGATGAGCTTCCCAGCGCTGAAGAGCACCACTGTGACTCTGATATTGCTGCAGTCAATTAAGGCACAAGATTCTTCCCAGAGGACTCTGAATTTGGCACAGGTAGTCTTACCCTTGACCTTAATGGCCTTTGAATCAAGTTTACAGTTTACACAACCTTATTACCATGTTACAAAATTATTTACCTGTCACAGAATTGTAGATGGATGTAAAACTGGGACCAGGGAGCTTATCCAAAGCACATCCCTCCCAAACTAGATTAAAGCATACTCATAAAAATAATAACTTGTATTTTTAGAACATAAAATTAGCTCACAAATAAAATCTAAGTCACAGAAAAAGAGAGGTTCCCATAAATACAAGAATGGTTTTCAGATAGGAGCTGATACCCAATTCATATTATTTATCAATTAGTTAAAAAGGACCATTCTGCACAATAGAGCCTAAATAACTGACTTATACATGGATTTGCGTAGAAACCTTTCAAACAGTCATAAGTTTGTTTGCTTTAGTTGTTTGAAGGGATATATCTGCATTGCAGAGGTGAAGATGGACCTTATTTGACCCTCCTGCTCCTTCAGAATTAAGCGGGAAAGCTTCCTGTCGCAGACTAACTGTGGGGATTCAGCAACTCCCTGCTCCTCTTGGGTTGAATGGGAAGTTACAAGCTTCTTGTTCCAAATAAAATGTGGAAATACACCAACATGGGAAAAAACACCACTGGAATCCCTCACAAACCATGGTGCTAGCCATTGTCTGTTGACTGCAATGGTAAAAATGTATTAGCTGAACTGGAAACCTACCCCAAGGAGCAGAGAGGATGGGAGTGGGATGAACAGGTTGCTTTTCATGCCAATAGAAGTTTCTACAGAGTCATGGTAGAAAGCTTACAGTTTTCTCCTCCAGTGAAGGTTTCATCTCTCTATTGCTCTTCATTTATATCATTTATACTGTTGGACAACATGCACTGAGGAAGAGGATCCCAATATATTTCCTCACAGGAGCATTTGAGCCCAGAGAGCAAAGCATAAGCTAACCTGAAGAGATGGATTACTGCCAGTCAGTAATTTCTTGTTTTTCTATAATGCCATTCATCCCAGGGTATGATACAAAATATGCTAAGGCAGCCTCCAAAAATACAGTCCCTCATCTGAAATATTTAGTTAGGATAGAGGCCCATTTCAGCCATTAGTTTTACTTTCATTGTAGGTCTCTTCAGCTTTTAACAACGTTCCACAGACTCTTTAAGGCCATCAAAAAGACACTTACAACAGGTTTCACAGTGAACACCACTGCAATGCAGCCATCTCTGCAGAGCAGTGATGAGGAGCAACACATGGCGTTTTGCACAGCTGAGTAGCAAAAAATACTCCTCAAGGACACCAGGGCAACCTCAGATCACAAAGTACTGCAGACCTCAGAGTGCACAGAAGGTGAAAAAGAGGGTCTGGAAAAATAAATAAGTAAATAAATAAATAAATGAAAAGAATAGCAAGGCTGCTACTCATTGGAGACAAAGCAAAAAAATCCCACAACGAATCTATCACCTTGAAATCTCAAAGCGAGTGACAGACACGGACCTTATTTTACCTGTGTATCAGAGTTGAAGATGTAAACTGTCTCTGCTATGGACTGAGCTTATGCTTCCCATTAATTGAAATATTTCTAACCTATTCCTTGGATCTTATTATCACTTCTGCTGAAAAACAGCGATTGCTCTGTTTTTCTAATACATTCATCCCAAGGTTCACTTGTCCATCTCTTAAGTACTTAAACGTGTTTATTTTAAGGGATTGTGCATGTGTAGGTGATGGGAGAATTTCTACTGCTAGTTTTACTGCCACTGAAGCAGGTAATCATCTTTTCTTTAAAACCCCTGGCATGATTTATCACAGATTGTTTTGTTTATTAATGAGTGCTCATAATAGCAGGGCTTGATGTTCAGTTTTTTTTCAGACATATCAAGGTCTGATTTAATTGCTACGAACAGCTGAAAACAAGATCATATTAATGGATTAAAATCATAAGGTGATGAGTTACTACATATTAATGAACTCACTGTTCTGTGAATCATGTAATAATGACTTAGGACCTTGATAAAGTTGGTTAGAACAAAAAAGCACAAAAGTTCCTTTCTTGTGAATATTCTTACAATGAAAACCAACAAATCCATAGGAGTGCATCCGTATGTTAGAACACAACAGCAATTCCAGGCTGACCTTCATTTTCACCAACTAAGACACGTGAAGGCCTTGGGGACTTGTGCATGAATAGCATAGCACAGTAGTAGGGAAAAGAAGGGAAAGAAATTTGGCTGCTCAAGCATAAGGAGAGGTCCTAGCTGCCCAGAAGGCGGGGGAAAACCTTCTTCTCAGTCTTGAAAAAAAAATAGGGTACTTGCCACTAGAGAGATTTAAACAACTGGGGGAAGAAGCAGAATGATGTGTTTGGCACAAACAGATCATCCTGGTTTTGAAGTTATTCTTCTGCACATCAGAAAGCTCATGAAATGTGAGGGGAAAACTGAGACCCTACAATATTGAGAACTGCTTAGTAGCTTCACACTTGTGCCAACAGATGAGAAACTCATTTTTTGAGTGGCTGGGAAAGAAGTACTGCCTCAGTAAGTTCTCCAAAGGTGCAGAGTCTGGCTGGCCACAGACATAGCTCTAGCTCTATAGGGACTGGACATGATCAGCTTTCCAGGGGAAGGAAAAAAAAAAAAAAAAAAAAAAAGAGCTTTGTATAGAAATCAAGAAAAAGGGTCAGGAGCTTGTGAACTGAATGGATGCTGCAGAAGTGGACCTCTCCCCCCGGCAAGCGGAGGAAAGGAAGGCAGCATGGGAAAGCTCTGTGATCCTCTCAATAGAGCTGCGAATCTAAGCTAACAAGTAAAGACAGAATTCAATCAAAATACTTGCTGGTGCCCTGTATCATTATTGTCCTAAGCTACCTAATACTTTGCCAAAACCCTTTACCTTCTTCTCCAGGAGCTTTGTTCATACAGAAAGCTTATAAATAAAATTCCTGGATAGACAAATATCCATGCTGTCCTTGGGTGACTTTTAAAATACGCCTTTGTGCAAAGACACTATCATTTTCTAAAGCTTTTTGGACCCATTCCTTCTGCAAATGTAGAATACCTACTATGCTTTGTAGTACCTTTTGCTTGGTTGTAAGGAATTCTAGCAGGAACCACCATTACAGAAGGAACTTAGTTCTTTGAACTGCTCTAAATAATATAAGTTTCGCTTTCATCTCAAGAAGTGTTAAGGATGCACAAAAACACACAGGGAATTTTGTGCTAGCACCACTGATTATATTACTTTCAAAAGAGAAATAAAATCTTACCCTGAAGCTCAGAATTATTAGAGTGAACAGCCAGAATCTATTATACTATAGAAATATCACACAGAGAGCATTCATGAAAGAATTCACCAGACAACTTACTGTGGTATGAAATTGTTCATTTTGTACACATTGTCTCATTACTTACTTTCCTCTTTATTAATGATGAAGTCATAATATGTAGGTAAATTAAAAGTCTGTCTGCTGTAACACACACACAAACACACACACAAAAAAATCCAAAATCATCTGCTGAGTTTTAGTTACACTGCAGTGTCATGGCAGATTTAAGCTGGTGCAGATGCAGGCTGCAGTGGAAAAGGTCAGCCCCTTCCCTCTTCCCAGCATGAGGCCCTGCACGGCCATGGGGTGGGTCAGATCAAGCAACCAACCTGCCTGAAAACTGGGTTTTGGCCCCATTCTCCATCTTCTGGATTAGGCTGCCACCAGTCAGTTTCTTCACCCAGCTCCCCATGCCCCTGTCAGCACAGGAGAGACAATAGGAATGTGGAGCCCTTTTGCTGGGATCCCACATGTATATTAGCATCGATGGATCATAAAATTAAACAAAAGCTGGAGAAATCGGCTAGAGAGGCTGCTCATACCAAGGCAACTTGGCAAGTATCATATAAGCATCCGAATTTACTCCGCTTCTTTCTTCACAGCAAGTTGATCCCCAGTTTGATGAGGCCAGACCGGGCCTCTCCAGGGCACATAACCATATTCCAGCACTTTTGAGGTCACAGTTATTTCTAAACACTAGGCGCTCCAAAAGACCACTTTAGTCCCCTTAAAGCCACTTATTCTGCTAGGTCTTTCACTTTGTTGTCCAATGCTTTTAATTTTACTTTATAAAATGTTACATTAAAAATTTTACAATTGACAAGAAATGTAATTTACCATCACTCTCTCTAGGTGCTCCTGCCCCAAGGATTGTGCATTACTCTTCTCTGCCTGAGCTCCTCATCGAGTTTCAAAAGAACATTTTCATTGCTTCCTGGGTGAATCAAAGAACCTAATTCCTGTTTTAAAAGCAACTTGGGAACCAAAATTTCAGATAAAGTCCCTGGAAATTGACTCTCACTCACTTTGACACTTTTGAATGTATTCCCCTATGGTTTTGTTCTTAATTTGCCTGGAATATAATAGAGGCAAATTAGGCACTAAGGAATTGTGCCTTATAGAGACACTTATGTTTCTTCTTATAGAGACTGTTTAAAAACAAAATAGGCCTTGAATTTTGTATTCCTGTAAGAAAAATAAATCCTATGTAGCACCTTTAGAGACTCTTCTTAGTCTTATCCTAAAAAAAGCCTAATGTTTTCTTCCAAACTCTAGAAGTTGAGAGCACTTCCTAGGCAGTCGTGCATGCCTTAACTCCACACCCGGGCAAGACCCACACAAGCAGCTTCCCTCTTTCCCTTTTAACAGTAGGGAAAATTTGGCATTCAAGCTGTAAGAGACCCAGTGCTTACCCCAGTCAGCCCCAGTCAAGGCATGTTACAACCAATATCTCCACAGAAGCATAGATATAGCTTTGACAACTGCAGGACAGAATTTGCTTTACAATTATTAGGCAAAATACTTCTTTTGCCTCACTACAGTTGACCATATTTGAACAAAGGAATATATCTTCTTATTTTGGCCACTGTATTTTAAAGAAATGAAAAATATCCTTACTTATTTTTCAGCCTGCTCTGTTTTTTTTTTGCTACTTTTCACATTCGGATATTTCATTGTTCAAAACATTGGCATTTAAAGAAAAAAAAAAAAGTGTCCCATAACTTGTCTTCTTTCTTCCTTCCTCAATTTAATGCATGGCAGTTAATAAACTCATCTTCCTTTTTTTTTAATTTTTTTTTTTATTTTATTTTAGTTAGCACACCTCATGAATCAACTGTTGAAAAGGCTATTAAGTCAGTGATTTTTTTTTGCCTCAGCTGAGCTGAAATAGAAGCAAGCCCATTAACTGTTCTTCTTCAAGACCTCCTCGACACAATCAGAACTTTCCCGTGACTTAAAATACCACATTTGTTGCCCTGATCTACTTTTTTATTATTACTTAACCTTTGGATGTGCCCGACTTCACACAGTCAGGGACCTGCTCTTCAAAGATAAACAAATTGTTGGAGAACTAAGCGGTACAGGAAATTCACGTGCTTAGCTACTGAATTAAAGGGTGGCAGGCCGAAAAAGTCATTAGTTTTAGTGACCACAGTGGGTTTTATATAGTAGAAAGGTTTCATTCCCTAAATTGGCTCACATGTTTTTGCTAATGAAATGTCTAACAAAGATCTTCTCTATAAAATGTGATCATTTTACACAGGAGATTTGTCAGTAGAATTCTTGGAGAGATTGAGGCATTGGAGTCTTTTAAAAGTCCATTTTTTAAGTCTCTACTCCACATATTGCTTTTATGACCTAAAAAGCAAAGGGACTCCGCATGCTGTAGGGTTCAATTGAAATTATTGTTGGAATGTAGGAATACAACAGTAGGACTGTATTCATCACAAGAGTTCCACTTTTTTATTGCTAGCGCTCAAGAAACGTCCGTAAGGATCAGAGTTCCAAGCCAGCTCTTTCATTTGTGCTTTCTTTGTACCGCACTTTGTCTCTCTGCTCCATCTGTAAGAGGGTCACTTCGTGTAGCCAGCTTTCTTGTGCACTCTCCCTGCAAAAAGTTTTGTGATAATTTGTTCAAAGCTTTACTGATCTTGTTAAAATACTAACGCACATATAGCAATGCCACTGGCCCGAATCAGAGGCTCCAAAAGCCAGGGGATACAGGTAGGTGTGTCTGTGGGAAGGGAGAACTTGCAGCGCCTGTTTTGGACATCTCACGTGGGTGCAATCCTGAATTGCTGTGGTCAGAATTGCTCAGCTCCCTCCGTGGTCAACAGAGACACAAGCATCTCCAAGGTGCAACTCGGCGCATCTACGTCAGGTGCATAAAGTTAGCCAGGACAATGGTCCTTTCAGTGTAGAAAACATACAGATCTTTTCCTTGGATAAGGATGGATAAACCTTTCAAAACTCCCTTGGCAGGCCACACTAGTAGAAGCCTTAGCATCATTCAACAAACACACACACACACTTATATATATATTTGGGCCATGTGCTCACAAGCCATGTGAAATGAAGCAACAAGCCACACCAGATCTCCTGCTGCAGGTTTTGTATTGAGGCCAGAGAGATATAAATACCCCACACTGCACATGCTGTATTAGAGTGCTCTAGCAAAGGAGGAAAGAAGAAAAAAAAATAATAGACACAACAAAATCATACTTGGATGCCAAAAAATTGTAGCTGTGCTCGTCCAGGGCTAGCACCTCTATACCTTCAAAATTACCCTGAGGAAGACAGCAGTTTGCAATTGCTATAGGTATTAGGCAGGAGGCATTGGGACACAGGTTTTTTGTTCCATGGAACCCTGAGGTTTAGAGTTTGAATATATGCATAGTCTTTAACAGCAGTCCAAACAACAGCTCATAAACCCAGAGCACAAGAGTCAACAGAGCACACAGTCCTGAAGCCGTGTTGAAGCAAAGGGCGGATGGGCTAATTCATTAATGGGCTAATTCACTAATTCATCAGCATGGATCATACATGCATTTCCTGAAATTTCTTCTTTAATAATAGCATCTTTAATTCTACCTTTTTTTGTTTGTTTGTTTCAGAAGGTTTTTCTTTGGTTGATTATTTTTTGGCAGATACTACCAATGAGCATGCGTTTGCTAGCATAACACATCTGGAGTAATAGATCTCTGCCTGTAAGGAAGAAATGTCTTCACAAAAGGGATGCTTCATTTTGCCTTTTAACCTGCTGCTGCCTGCTTTGGGACTACAAGTTTTGCTGGATACCATTAACAGATATTAAAGGAAGAGCATTTAAAAGTAGAAGGCTAGTAGTCTCAGAAACCCGTTCCAGACTGTATACAAGAAGTCTATAGGATAGAAGAGAAAAGGGGCTGTTCCTCATGGACACGTTCTAAACAATTTGCTTTTTTGAAACAACTTACATGGTAATCATTATCTTGGCTCTGGCCCTCTCTCATTTAACTTCATCTGCCTGACTTTAAATTCATGGAGCAGATTTGCACTGCCTTGGACTCTGTGCAATTGGCTGCTGTAGTATCTTTACACTTTTTTTGTTGTTGTTAAAAAGAAAAAAAAAAAGAAAAAAGAAAAAGAAACATTTGATACCATTAATCATATTGCCATATGTAATAAATTGGCTGCCTGTGGTACACTGCCTTGAACTGTCACATGGTTCCAATCACAGTTCTGCCAGTTGAACGCGGTTGCTGGAAACTCTGACTCTTCCTTTCAGGCGCTCCTCTTGCGAGGTCCACGGGACTCTGTCCTGTTTGTACTGCACATTAATGACCTGCTGGCTGCATAGCAGCACAAAGGCCAAGAGTTACAAGTACGCACATGTTTGTAAGTGCTGCTGTACATAAGCAATAATCTGCTTGGTATCAGAGTCACATCATTATGGAGTCAGCTTTTGACAGCATTTGCGCTGTATGAAGGCTAATTCAGTACATCTCTAATTTGCAGCTTAAATATCTGCCAGAATGAAAAGTGGGGAAGTGGGGGTAAAGTATTAAATTTAGCTGTGTAAAATAACTCAAAGAACAAGAATACTACTCTTAGATTCAGCTTTTGCGATTGTCAGGGCTCTTGTCAAGTCACAGCTGGAATGCTACAGATTTATAAGAACAATAGAATTATTCGGGGGAGGAAGGGAGAGAAGGAATAAAATGCTATTTGTAGCACTTCAGCTAACACTTTGACACAGGATCGTTGGATCATATGAAGTAGGCACGGGCAGACTGGATAAGATAAAAACTCCTGATTCTCTACTGAAGATTGCTTTGGATTTGTTCTTAGAGAACTGACAATAACCTACTGACTTTAGAAGTGGACCTAGAAGCACAGCCCTACTTTTGAATATTTAGTATCTTTTACATTGCAGTCGGACGTGGCAAGGAGAAATGTGGCTACTCTAATGGAATAATTGATGATCATATATATTACATCGGAGCACTAGTTGTGGAAAAGGACCCTAGTGCATTAACTGTGACAGAATTGCAGAGCAGAGACAGCTCTGCACTGAAGAGGTTCTCAGCCCAAGCTCTAAGGTCGCTGAATCAGGTCCCCTCGCTTGAACCTTCTTACTCCTGTCAACTCCTATGTGAACAAAATACACAAGTACCTCTGCAGCTGCAGACAGGGAATAAGAAGTCACCACAGTGGCCCCACCTGTTCTCATGAACCCTCTGGCCTCACCAAGAAAAGGAAGGCCTATAAAATCTAAAGGAGAAAAGAAATAATATTTGCAGAGAGTGAGCAGTTCTATTTGATAACTAAGCACCCAAAACCTTTTGGTAAGACCAAGGAAGAGTGACTTAAGGTTAACATATACTAGTAACAGGAATATATATCTAGACTCCCTGGTGGATTTGCGTGACATGGACTAGCCTGCTTTATGTTACTTCAACTTCTATTCTTATTCATCCTAGCTAGACAGATAGAACAATTTATTGTTGAGAGCATATAATGCAGACAAGAAACATTAAACCACTTACACTCAAGGAAACAAACGTTTTGAAGCTCAACACCTTGGGCTCATGAGAACTGCTCCATCCCTGGACTTTGTCCTTGTACTCTTCAACTTTGTTCACAGAAACATACATGGAACAGAAAATGAACTGGTTAAAAAAACAACAGAAAAAAAACAAACAAACAAAAAAAAACCCACAGGCATTCACATTTGTGAGGAAAGAAATATTAGCTGCTCTCTGCTCTGCTTTCTTCCAGAAATAGTTGAGAACTTTTCCAAATTGTTTCTTAGTTTCATGTAATCTATTTTTTTCTTAATATTCAAGCTAATGCCTTACAGTCTTTCCCCTAGAAAGTCACTCTGAGAACATTTTTTTTTCCCTGAAAGGTCTTGATCTTTCAAACCTTTTTACCTGTGTTAAACTCAACATATAATAAAAATCCCAGTTGTAGGATCATTTGTGAAAAAGAGACAAGCATGCATGAAAATGCTCACAGACTGTAGCATTCACAAGGAAAGAAAAGTGTATAGCTGTCAAGTAGAAAATGCACAATACTGAATCAGGCTGTCAAAAAGCTGACACCTCTACAACACTTGCTTCCTTACTACCCACTAGTGACATTTAAGGGGGAGGCAGGGAAGAGAAGGGAAAGTATTTCACAAGGCTTTCTTTGCAAGAAAAAGCTCTTGGAAGAAGACTTCATGAAGTATGGCCAATCTGACCTTTGTGAATGCATTGCTTTCTGGAGTGTATAACCCACTATATAACCAGAGGCACAGTCTGTGAATACACAACTGTATTCCCATTATACTCACTTGATGACTATGTTATTTTTTGCATCATACTCAGCAGTACCTTTATGGAGCAAGCTTGTCAGGAGAAGAGTTTTGTTCAGCTAGCAAGTCCTTAGTGGATGAACTGAAGATGTTTACCATACTGCATTGATGGATACAGAATAGACTAGACAGGATACCATTAACTCTGACTTAAAAGATCCCAGTTTTGGGAGGAAGTCACAAAACAAAACACACCCTATGGCAAGTGATCACAGAAAGACTGCTCAACAGTGTATTAGGAACCCCGATTTCCTAAAGGACTCTGAGGGTGAGATGTAGCGAATGATGACTGATATGCCAGCTATTCTCAAATTGTTTTTCTTGCTAAATGCCTAGGTGCCAGGTTCTAGGTTCTGCAAGATCTTTTGTGACATGAAGAGTCTCTTTTCCCCCCTTGCATTAGCACTGCTCCTAGAGGAGCGAGCCCATCTGCCTGGACCTGTGGAACAGCTGGAGTAGAGACGCCACAAACACTTTGTTCCAGCTCTTATTCTCCAACACACAAAAACAGAAGACTTTTTTTTTTTTTTTTTTTTTTTTTTTTTTTTACTTGTAGAGTTTTATCCATGTAAAACAAAATATGGTACAATACCTGAAATTATGAAGCAAACAAAAAGATTATAGTCCAGGCTACCTTGACCAGACAAGAAAGAAAGAAAAATACAGCACTAGGGGAAAGAGAATCTTACTTTAAAAGTTTCATTTATTAAATTAGAAGATTTCCCACACATTTTAGTTTTCTCTAATATTTAAAGCCTGTTCAGTGTCAAAAGTTCTATCCTTGCACCATAGCTAAACCACATCATTAAGATGCATTTCCAAATAGTATGAAGGGTGACTATTCAGATTCCTAAAGTGTCTGCTCCTCAGTCATCACACCTTGGAGTCTTAGTATTGGGCTAGGCTGCATTTCTACATTCCACCTACAGACTAAACAGATGAGAATTTCCAGTCAGAAATCCAAATCTTAATTTGTGTTCACCTGCAGACTACACCTCAGTAGAAATGTAAAAATTCAATAACGTACTAAGAGCAACCAATGAAAACTATTTTTTTTTTTTTAAACTCACATATAACACATTAATCACAGCTAGAGATTTTTTTCCCCTTCTTTTTATAGGACATGCCCTAGCTGTCTCACATTATCTTGCTAGCTGCTAACATGTGAGTAGTCAAATATACGCAGTGGAATAGGATTTGTAAATGTAGATCCAAAAAAATAAATACGGAGAGACCCAACCCTCTAGGCCTCTATGGAGCAAATTAAAGCAGTTAGCAAAAGAAAAAAAAGGCATATATGAGGGTTTTGAATTTCAAATATCTTTGAAGTTATTAAAAAAACTCTACTGCTGAGAAAGAGACAAAAATATAACCATATTTCTTGGTATACCCCTAAAACTGCAAAAGAAATAATTATTATGTCAGCTTAGACTGAAAGTCATTTTTCCATTTTTAATGCCTTCTGATTATTACAGGTTTTTAAACTCCCAAAGAAGACAGCAAGTCATATGAAGGTGGTGTTTTACTTCCAGTTTTGTCTTTCTAACTGTCTTTCTATCCAAGAGCATTATACTGGCTTTACCCTATTTGACCCTACCCAGCTTTACTACAGGGTGAAGTCTGTATGGCTATGAAATACGCACATGAAGATTGGCATTCATGTGTAACCCATTTGGCTTCAGCACATCTGTATGGAATTTGGGACTTCAGAAGTTTTTAAAGAAGTTCTCTACCTGCCGGTCAAAACTACGAGCAGAGTATTTTCTTAGGGCATTTAGGGGAGCCAGTGAAAACTCCTCTGCAAAACTCCTGGGAGCGCGATCACTGCTATCGGCTGCCTGGGAGCTGGCTGCCTCAGAGTGCCAGGGAGTTTGATTGTAGCCTTCAGTCATGGGAAGGGATTCCTCTGTTATCAGGGACCTCGAGCTCTCTTCCTCATCGGGAAGGCTCCACTGCAACAGGTCACTGTTGAGGCCATGATGATCTCTTTCAGCTGAGCAGACCGGGTTAGTACAGTCTCTGACCCAGCATCGGGATGGCTCTTGGTCTGCCCAAAGAGCAATAGACTTTGGCAATATTTTCACAGTCTTTCCATTTACCACCAGCACAGGGATCCTGGACAGTCCTGCAGAGCCTTCACCCATGGGGTGCACTGCCGCAGCGTGTCCCCTAAACCTGTAGACTAAGGAAGAAAACAACAACATTGACCAAGTAGAACAACAAACCTGTCAAACAACGATGGTCCAGGAAAAACTTGCATCTCCTATAATACTTAATTGCCAAGTACTTCGTAATTCTCTGTTATCATTCCACCCCCCACCACTGAAAGCCTTTGAGGAAGTGAATTAGTTACCACAAGATTAATGCAGTTTGTCCAAGGTCAGAAAGCCAAATCTGTAAGGAATTAAAGATCGCACTGTATTGCATCCAGTGACCTCTGCTGTTACAGAGGCAGCCCGTCCTATCTCACTAGTAAGGGCAGAGAAAGATCAGGCCCTGGGAGCCTGGACCTTGAACTAGATTTGTCATTAAGCCCCTAGGGTTTCAGGGCACTACAGCTCCATCAAAACTACTACAGTATTCCTGAAATCTGTCCAGTTTTCTGGTTTAACGGGGTCTGAAAATCCGAGACTGAAAACAGAACACAGAAGCCAGAAGACTAGACAGACCATATAAGCCCTCCAAGGAAGGTAAAGCACAAGTCTTTTGTGAGCCTCAGTACTTCATTTTGCCTTCTGTGCAGGAGTTCAACTCATTTGATTTACTCCTGTCCCCTTTCCTGTACCCACACATGGTTAAAAACAACCCTTGGTTTCTATTTCTTTATTCCCTTTCTCTCCTCCAAAATTCACCCTTTTCCTAGTAGCTGTACTTGAAGTATTTCCAGTCAGTCTTTACATGCTCTTCATCAAATGTCTAACAGCACCCTCCAAAACAAGTAATTGTAATACAACAAAAGCTGCTCAAAGGCTGCATGAACTCCACCTGCCCTGGCAAGCAAACACAGAGGGGTGTTTGGAGTCTCAACTGGGACAGGATGATTGCCACTTTGCAGTAAAACATGCTCTACATCTATAAGGTATCTATGTACTTTGGAAATGGATGTTCTGTGCATACTATCTTGTTTTTTATTCTTAGCAGGCTGCTAGTCTTTCCAGAGTCTAATGAAGGAATCTTACAACATCTTGTTGTTATGTCTCTCGCAGCCTTGCTACCTGGAAGCCTTTGGGCTCCCCAGAACAAGCTACACTGTCTGGCAGGAAGCTGATATATTGCTCTTTCTACAACTTCAAGTCACTTTGCATAGATGCAAAACTAGTACAGCCCATTATTTCAGGCAAGCTGCAAACCTGATCTGCACCATGGCAAAATAATACTATTTTCCCAAATTAAAAAGTAACCCTATTCAGAGAGCCAGCACTGATGTTGTCTTAAGAGGGCCTTGACTCTAGTTTCAAAACTGAGCATATTTCACAACAAAGAAAGAACATCGGTATTCTAAGAACATGTATCTATCAGTCTGCTTAGTTTGTAAATAAAGATTTAGGTGTTTTTTGTTGTTCTTGTTTTAAGGCCCAAGCAACTTACAGCAGGCAATGCAAGGACATAAGGCAGCATTGGTGCTGCTCCAAGAACACAGGGCAGGGCAACCACTGCCATCTTACTTGGAGTTTTTGTATTCCTGAGCCCCTGTTTGAACTGAGGGACACATTTGCACATGGAGAAGACCCACAAGGAGTTCAGTTTCAAGAGGCCAGTACTAGAGCAAGAACCATGAAACCCTGTCCCATGAAACCCTGCAATCCTACCCTCTGTAATCCCAGAAAACCAGCACAGGTGCATGAAGAAGCCAGTTTGGTACTTCTGTGCCCCGTATACCCTACCCTTCGCAGGCTGTATATACCCACCTGCAACTGCAGCCAGATTAAACTCATAACCTCCCCCCCATGCAATACTTCAGTCCCCTTCCTGCTGATCACCTTGTGAGGCTCTGACTCGGTCTTTTCCTTCCCACACTGAGGTCAGACGTCTGCATCTGCTCCCTCCACCTCTCACCGGCTGCTGTGTGGCACGCTGCTGCTCTCGGCCATCCGGCACAACATCCTCCTCGCCAGAGGCACTGAAACTTCTCCTGTTGCCCTGACGATCAGCCTGAGGAACCATTTTTTGAGGCCCACCTAGGATGAATGAGCAGGGAGCCAGTCAGAGAGTTACTGGTCTCATTGGGGGGAATCAGAAACCAGTTCCAAGAATTGCAAAAAGCCACATTTTTCTCCTCACACCTTAGAGGTGACCACAAAACTAAGTCAATACCAACAGCCATCTTCAAAGAATACTAATTTATCTTATTGCCTACCCCTACCTTTCTGCAACAGATCCCCCTTTCTTTACTCCTAGGTAGAGACCAAAAGAAGGTTACTCTACAACCATGATGAGGATGCTGAAGCTAAAAGAAGGAAAAGACCCATGGGAGGAGGAGCCAGCACAGCATCTACTTATCTGTAATCAGCAAAGCCTCCAAGCTGCAGTAACGACTTCCTACAGCCTAATGAAATGAGCTGTGGAGAGCTCCTCAAAGCTGTGCCTGGTGATATGATAAAGCTTTAGTCCTCAAAGAGATAAAGAAAAAGGAAGAACATTTGGTACAGGGGCAGAAAGAACAGGCTAAAACAAATAGTCTTTTATTTTTAATGACTGCCTTGCAATATGTAAGCATATTTTATTATAAAGTTTTTCAGGTTTTTTTTTTTTTTTTTTTCAATCTCACTGTTATGTGCAAGTGTTCACTGGAACAGGTGCTTTTTTCCTGATAGGTGTGTTTCCCAATTTTTGTAAAAGTGCAGTCCTTCTTCCAGATCATCTGATCCTTGTACAGCCCAGTTCCAACTACTTGGTAGATCTCTGCTATCTTAAGTATCATTTAACCTTTTTCTAGTAGTTTGTGGACTCCTCTGAGCCCCTTTACGACTCTTTGGGGACCATGACACAACTGAAAAAACAGTCCTAAACTGAAGAGGAGGTAAATGATTTTCTGGAATGTCTTCCAAGTCTTAGGTGCTGCACAAAGAGGGAAGGCAGCTCTGAAATAAAGAATTAGCCAAGAGAGGACTCATCTGATTTTTAAAACAAATGTAACTTTGTCTTTGGAAAAGCAAAATTGCAAACATCTGTGAACGGCAGTCTCTTTGTACACAGACCCATAGACTGGCTCTCCACACAAGAGACAATCCAAAGCGTATGTGTGTGGCTATGTTTCCTGAATGTACTGAAAGCTTGACAAACTTCTTGTGGACGCTGGATGTTTTGATATTTATGATTATAATCATCACCTTGAAACAAAGCAGTGCAAACGAATCTGTACTGATATATCTGGTGTTTTTGTCATAATTCAGCAGTAGCTAACTGAATGCAGACTTATTAAATGACTAGCACCAGACCACAGCAAGCTTGCTCAGTTTCTGGGCTCCTCCACTATGTACGTGTTCAGCAATAAAATGCTTCTTTCAATTCCTAATCCGTCAAAGGCAAGGGCATCATTTCGGGAGTTACTGCTGGGGGAGGTGGGGCTGGGCAAGGCATGGTGGCCCAGAAGTTGGGGCGAACGAATGCCTGATGATCCAGCTCATATGACCTAATAGACTGTGTCACTGCCTTTGGGAAATACAAGCCTCTTGTCACATGCCCTTGGCTGGAAGGTCAGAAATAGAAAAGCCCAAGCTCAGAAAATGAAGCCCTCCAGCTGAGAAAAATAATCCAACCATGGATTGGCAAAAAGCCTTTTTTTCCTACCTGCTTTTTCTTTTCTTTTTTTTTTTTTTTTCAAATTTTCTGACTTGACATGTTGCTGTAGTGCGCTTCACATCTGATTAAATTAGTCACATTGCATTATGCTATATCAAATGTGACATGATGCAATGGAATGTGAACAGTGTATAAGGAAGCACTGACATCAACTAACTGCTACCTGCTCCTGACTCACACAAGCATATTAGCAGCAGGTAAGAGAGACATATGAGGTACAAATCCTTCCTCGTTGCTAAATCGTGCTTTTGCAGTTCAGTGTTAAGTTCTTCTATTGTTACATAACTTTGAATCAAAATAATAATCTGCTACCAAAGAAACCGTTAAATAACCTTTCCTCCTGCAAGCCCTCCGCACCTCCTTGTGATAAGACATAAAGAAGTGTCTGATCAGGAATCTCTTACAAGCCATTTCTTACAAGGATATTAGATACAGTAACTGAAAGATTAGTGAGATGCTGAGTATATAGATAATTGTGACCTACAGAGAACAGGGTAAAGGCATCATGTTATTGCTTATGTACACACAGTGAGCATTATTCTCGGGCTGCAGGAATCATACCATCAGGAAACTGTAAATTGTGGTGCACTGACTAAGCACCTCCTGTTAGTCTTTTATCAGTGCAGCTCTTGGGGGGCTCTGGTAGGAGGAATTAAAGCTCTTACTCCCATGTAGAGCACAGAGAAAGTGCTGATACCACATCCTGCCTTTGGGGGAGGGAGGAAGTGCCCTTTTCTGCGCATGGCAAAGCAGCTGGAAGGAATAGAGAAACCCTGTGCTAATTTAATCTGGACAAGGCTGCTACAGGTGCATAGCCCAGTATGCATACAATGTGGATTTGAACTTTTGTTTGTAGAACAGACTGAAAGAAGCAAGAACAGCTTTTGGAAGAGGGTCAGTATGACCATCTATCTGCCCAAAAGCTTTTAGCTCATTGTCATTTTTCTTGGATGGTCCCTGGAAACTGGTAAGAGTATTGAGTGTGCAGCAGGTGATGCAGAGGAAGGACTACCTAAGCATCTAGTAATTATATGCTATGAAATATATTTTTCATATGTGTATAGTGACATATACTGTATAAACCTTGGATGAATTTCTGTTAGCTATTCCTCTGAGGGTGTAAGTTTTTAAGTTATGGTTATAGAGCACAATCTCTCTCTCTTTCTTTTAGTTCTAGTTTAGTTTAGGTCTTTCTTTTAGTTCTAGAGGTTCTCGGGTCAGGTGTTGTGGATATCCATGGTGCAACAGAAAGCTTTTCTTTCTGTCCTTTCTCCTTTTCTCTTACTTGACCAAGGGGCTCCTGTGACCAAAGGAGATTAATTAAACTGATGCAATGGAAACCCCAATGACCCAAGGCTATGAGACACTACATAAACCTGAAGAAGCGGATTTCTATAACTAGGGGGGGCTTCAGAAATTCATTGCCTCAGTAAGTTTGGTCATAATGCCTATGCTCATTACCTTGTTTTGTGTGGGGAGCCATGCACACTTTCTGTGCTTCTTGCATAGCATTTGCTTTTCTTGTCATGATAGGATAATGGACAATTTTTTACAATATTTCTGAGGCATCTCTTACAATGCAAGTCCTGTTGACCAGGGTTTCTAGGCACATCATCAGATAAGAGTACGGTTAAAACACAGCTGTGAAAAGAACTCTGAAAATTAAAGTTGTATTCCCATATCTTAACTGCAAGTTACTTTATGTTGTCTAATTCTCAGATGATGTCATATCTAAAAACATCATAGTCTGAATTGTCTGATGCCATCATTCAGCATTTTCTTTTCCCAAAAATTTCCATTCTGAGTTAAGCTAGATATCTATAATAAGTGATTTGTGTCCTGGCACTTAATTGTAACTCCTTTGGACTAATTAAAATCTTCGTTTGGCTCAAGAGTGTGCTGGACATCAAAGAAGAAGATGCCAATCAGGATACCTAATCACACAGACCTTTTTTGGGCAAACTCCCATGAATCTCCAAGGAGTTCAGCCCACTAAACAATTTCAGACCTGGACATACTCTTCTTTGAATGCTTTATAATAAAAGCTGTAGCTCACATGGAGTATGCTCCTCCTTCCTTCTCCTTCTCCTTACAATTTGAATCTTTTCCAGTAAGTGGTCCAGAGAGAACCAGACCCATTCACAGTCTGCCCTGCCTTCCCTTTTTTATTTGTCTTACTATGCTCCCTCTTTCTTCTCGTTCAGATTCATACAAATTTAATAGGTGAAATGAATAGAAAAAAAAGGCAATGTTTTCTAATTAAGCATATATGTAAAACACATGTTTGCATAGCTGAATTTCCCATTTATGTAAATTTGGCTGGGTATAACTGCCAACACAATTTTCTATTGGTAATGACATATTTAAGACTGTGCTGAGCTGTAGCACCTTCTACCTTATGATGGGCAAATGGAGTAAACAGGATACTGATCTCCACACCAGTTCTGGACCTGAACTATCCCTGCACAGTACATTTCCAAAGGCCTGAATTATTTCCAGGATAACCAAGGTGCTCCCTCAGCAAGCTGGATTCAGGCTCTTGAGTAGTCCCTGTTCTGGACTGAAAACTTGAAAAAATACATGAAATACTGGTTTTATGCTTGCATCTGGAGTATGTCTGATGGGAAGAAAAATGCTGAGGTTAGCGTAGACTGAAGAGGTCTCGTTCCAAAGACAATCCTCCTCGGAGAAGTGAAATGAGATGCCATATAACAATGTCTATAGTTTTAGAAAATACTGTTATGAGCAACCTGTAAATGGCAGAGCCCAGTTTATGGTTTCTGAAACTATGCTAGCTCCAACCTGGCCAGAATCCTGCCTCGGAATGCTGAGACAAGAAAGATGGGGAAACGGACACTGTTCTGGCAGTGAGGCTAGGATGCCAACTGCCATTCAACCATTTGATTTGTCTAGAGACTCAGTATGTGTATCTCAACACTGAGGAAGATAGAGGAATCGCTATTTATCACTGAAGTCACTGGCATGGAAATGCTGCAATGTGTCCCTCCCTATTCATCCATTTGGTTTCGTCTGATAAGAAAGGCACTCCAGAAATGCAATGCACGTGTGTGTATGTGCATGCGCACACATGCATTTCCAAAATTGGTGATTCCAGTAGGGCCATCACCAAAACATGTTCTTTCCAGTCGCTGTGAGTCAGTGTCAGTGTTTCTAGTCACTAGGAAACCTTGTGCTGGAAAGGTACACGCAGGTGGGCACCCGCGGGAGTAGGAGACTCTGTAACTGCCTTTGTAGGAAGAGTGTAAGGTTTTATAAAAACATATGAAGTAGGACTGCTACTGCTGCTATAAAAACAGTGAAACTAATGTTCGGTCATTCCTGAGCAGAGAGGGCTGCTGCCTGCTGGAGGACTGCGCTGCGTGGGGAGGAGGAGGCTTTGTAATTAAGCCTAGCTAATATGCAGCCACAAATTTAGGAGTGCTGGCATCCCAGGCTTCCTACAGCCAAGAAAAAAAGAGCAAGAGAACAGCTCTTCCAGGAGGCATTTCAAGCCTGTGAAGACTGACATTGCTCTTGGAGGGGCTGTCTCTACGCCAACTCCACAGCGACTCCATGGGAGCTACTGGTGTGACTCAGATGTCTCAGTGAGGAATCTGAGATTTTGGTCTCAGACATGCTAACAAGTTACTGTAGGGCAGCAAGGGACTATCAGGAAATGATCTCAGTAAATTCCTGCTTTAGAAAGGCACTCAGATGTCTCTGTGTAGTTGTTATGCTCATCTCCCTTGGGAGATGCCTAACCACCCATCTGGGTGTCCCTTAAGGATAAATAAGGGTTCGGATGTGATGTTTATGGATGTGAAAGCAGAGGCAATGCAAACAAAAGCCTGCATAGGGCCATGGGGTGGACTAGAGGTGGGTTTAGGACTAATGATTGCGATTGCCTATTTGTACCTCTTCCTTAACTGAGAGAGATAGTATTGAATCCATCAGTCAAAGTGGAAGTAAAGCAGGCCGAAGTTTTGTGAACTGGGAAGAGAAGAATTACCTTCAGTTCTGTAGAGGAATTGTTTGGAGAATGAGGCATGGTTGAACGGATGCTTTTCCCTAGTAACTGCCTACGTCTAATCTGAGGAGCACCCAGAAGCACTTCTGAGCTCCCAGGTCTCAGTACTTGCCTCAGAAAGGTCCACACCAACGTGAGAGTGGTAGACTCCTTCATACTCCTGCTTCTGCAGGAGAGAAATCCAGGCACATGTGAACATGTCTCTAAGAAGGAGACAAGTATTCACACAAGACGACCATGTTTTGACATAGCCCCTTCCCTAAGAAAAGCCAAGAGAAGAAAATCAAAATCAGAGGATGTTCTCTCAGGTGCTTAATGAAGCCTCTCTAAGCTGCCTTTAAAACTTTGCCCTGCAGCCCTTCCCCTGTGGTTACGCACTTCACTCACCCGGAGCACATATCACACACATTTACCAACATGGAAGGGTGGTTTTTCAGTTTTTCATAGCCATGCACCAAAGCAGAATGAAAGCTAATCAAAGAATCATAGAATCCTTGTGATTGGAAAGGACCTTTGAGATCACCGAGTCCAACCGTAAGCCTCTCAACACTATACCTGCTAAACCCTGTCCTGAAGCACCTCATCTCCACGTTTCTTGAACACAGCCAGGGATGGTGACTCCACCGCTTCCCTGGCCAGCCTGTTCCAATGCTTGACTACTCTTTCCATGTAGAAATTTTTCCTAATATCTCTGCTCACTATGGCATTTGCATATACGCAGAGTTTCATATCTAGAGAGATGCACTTTGTATGAACTCTGTAGTTCTTATACAACATTTTCAATTAATATCTGTTCACCAGTTTTAATAGCTTTCTCCTATAACGTTTACAAGCCTGTATAGACTCTCTCTTTTGACTAATTAACACATATTTAAACTCCTTTGACTAAAGCTTTTTATTGTCTGTTGGGCAATACTTTGATTTATCAGGTTTTAGATCCAAGTATTTGGGGAGGGAGGGATCACATGTTCATTAAAAAATAATCTTTAATATGCTGTCCTGTCATGGTAAGGCTATGCAGCAATCCTTTCGCTATGTCATTTGGCATTTTAAAAGATGCCACTTTACTTGTGCTTCGGTTTTGACAGTGCCATTTCACTTCATGTAGGGAAAGAGGAATAGCTAACTCTGCCTAAAGAGTGGTTACCTCAAGAGGATGCCACACTCCCTTCAACAGTCTGGTTCTGCTAAAATGAAATTTATGGAACCATAAAAATTAAGGTTGCCTTTGTCCCAGGAGATGGAGCCCAGCCCTGTGATGAAATGAAGAAAACCATCCTTGCATGTGTCCTGTACCACCTACCACAGCTTGTGTCACCGTAATTGTTGAAGAAAGTGTATAATATGTTCAGTATAAGAAAAGCTACTCGCATCCTGTGCAAAAACATCAGCTGCATCTTCAAAACAGAATTTCTCCCCATCCTCAGTTGCACAGGAAAACAAAGCTCCCTTTCTCTCAGAGGGAAATCTCAGTATTGACAATATCTTCTATTTTATCCTAATGTATTTGGGTATTTTTTGGAGAGTGCCTGCCTTTGCAATCATGTGTTCAGATGTGAATTTCTGATTTTTTTGATTCATCACTCCAGCATCTCTGTGCTGGGTTAATAGCTTAGCCAAAAGAGCAGTCGGTCAAAGTAGCTAGCACAGATCTTTGTAATTGGATGAAATTTCTTCCATGTTTTAAGGAGAAATAAAGACTTTGTTTAAAAAAATCATTATAGGCATCTGATTTAGCACTCTTTGAAGTGAATGTGGAAGTTCACAATACACTGATATTTTTTCAGGTGGACATGACTGACATCAGGGGGTTGTATTTTCCAGATTTTTCTTGCAAGCATAACACTAAGAGATTTCTTTTTAAAACAAGGGAAAAAAAAGCTGACACTCCAGAGAGTGTGAAGGGGACAATCTGCCTCTTTTAATCCTTTCATGAGTTTTTGAGTTCAAATCATGCAACACAGAGCACTCCGAATCTTCACAACTTGATTTTAGTATCAGTATACACCAGTGAGTATAGCATTATTAGGTAAATTAAAATAAATTCTGCGAGAATCTTTTTTACAATGCACTAAGTGTTACTTACAATACACTGAGTATTAGAGTGCTTACACATAAAGGTAAAAAAGCAACAACAAAAAGGCCACTAGCTAATGCTTTTTCATTGTTTTATTTCCATAGAGAAATTTACCTGCGCACATGGAAAAATAAAAAAAAATAGCAATACAGCTCCCTAAATATAGTTTCCATAATGACCTTATAATAAGCAAAGCTGGTGGCCTCATGTGTTTTATAGTTCTATTAAAAAATAAAAACATTTTTGCTGCCTATTAACTTGTTATACCTCGTGATTTTGGTTGAGGTTTCAAATACCAGGTGTTTGCCAATGCAGACTTTTTAAAAACCTTGGTCAAAACTTCTGAGCCATTTTATAAGCTACAGTAGCAAAACTGGGGGTGCTACTCTCTCAAAATTTGAAATTCTGGTAGCCTTTTCCTTGAGAGGTTTTTAAAAGTCCTTTATACATTGAGGCAATGTTTGGATACCTGGTGGAGTGACCTTTCCAGCCACAGGTGGTCTACCAGGCAAGGCCTCCCAAACCTGGTGAAGGACCCAGGTTCGGAAGTGTTGGATTTTAGCAGCGTTATGCCCCAAGTTTTGGTGCCCACTAGGCACAGTCCAGCCAAATATCAAGCAGGATTTTCTCAGAGTTTGCAAATTCCTGGCACTGAGGGGTTGGGCTGGGACTTGATGTCCCCTTGAGCCCTGCTCCCCATGGTGGAAGCAACAGTGGAGATAGACCAGCCAAAGAAGGGGGCAAAAGAATCAGATCCTTGATATCTCACACTGAGTACCCAAAATTATTGAATAGTTTGGATCTTTGTTTCTGTGTGCCTTTGTTCCCCATTTGTACAACACAGGTAACAGTATTTCCTTATTCTATTTTGGTGTTGTGAAAATCAGTTCCTTAATGTGTGAGGCTATCCAGTATTGTAGCGATGAGTACCATAAAAAAGCCCACAAGGAGATGAAGAATTTTGTCTTCTGAGCAGGATTTGAGTATTGTGAAGTACATAAAACATGAGGCCATACACCGAATAGCTAAAAGAAAACACAGTGTACTCATTCATTTTTTTTTTCAAGCACAAAAATCCTATGGAAGAGAGAATGTGATCAGCTAATAAAAAATCTTATTTAAATAGGATATTGTGGCAAGGACACAGCATCTGAATTTTAGCATTTGAAGTTTTATGAGTGCTTTCTTTTTCATCCTCTTTTGTATCTTATAACATCCTTTTAATTTTTTTGCGTGATACAATCTAAAGTGAGAAGGATCTCTTCGGAAATCAAGCACTGACGTTTGTCTATACAGTAGAATTAATTTCATTCAATGGCTGCTGAAAATAAACCATGATGAACATACTTCTTTTAAAGCACATCAAAGTAAAGCAACATTTAACATACAAGATATCTTCAATTAAAAAAAAAAAATGAATCCAGGAAGAAATGAATAAAGGAAAGAGTATGCCCAAGGAAGTATTAATTTAGCCTAGCAGAGGACTGAGAAGAGCTATTGAACAATTTCATTATCACATCCTTTTCAAAGAAGGAAGACTCCTGCTTTCCTATTTCATGATAATTGGATGAAGAAATGTGGGTGGGAGCACAATCCATTGCAGAATTTGATGAATTATTTACTAATTAAGGAGAGAAACAGGATAGTGTGAGCTATATTACTTTGATATGAATGTTCCTTTTATTATATTATTTATACACATGCAATTGTTGCTTTTATTAACTAAGAGGTTAATCACTTGAATGGGATGCTTTGCATTCTTTACAATTACACACACCAGCAAATTGGCTAATTTTATGTGAAAAAAAAAAATAACCTAGCAATTTTTCTAGTACTTATCTGTATGGTGCAGTTTAATAACATTTTTGCACTGTGTAAAATGAATAAACCAGCTGGTCTCATGTTTTGGCAGCAGCACCGTACATTGCGGCGCACAGAGGCACGCGGGGGCTCAGGAGCCCTTCTCAGGGCTCAGACAGGTGGGTTTCTGCACCTCTTCCCTGGGGTGCCCACGAGCCCGACGAGGCTGCCTGCCGGGCAGTCGTGGTGCCAGGTTTGAAGGGGGCTGCCTCATTTATTTTTCTGTGGCTGGGAGGGCCATTTTGTTGTAAGGGTATCATTTCTGCAGCAAACTAATCACTGTCTAGACTGGATGAAATCAAAACCACCCTGCTGTCTGCATTAAACCCTAGCAGTGTGGCAGACTAAGAGGATCCCTCTTGGATCCATCTCTTCTGGGGCTAAAGGATGTTTCTGACCCCCCGTCTGCTGATACAAAGCTTGGGTGTCCTCATACACTGTTAAGTTGCCCACAGGCTTTTACCCCCTACCCTCAGCCACGCTGGCCTGGCTAAGCCTTTTGGTGATAAATCCACTGTGAGCCTGCTTGCACAAAGCACATTCAGTTGTTCTGACTTCGCTGGGATGCCAGGACTTTATGGAATCAGTGCTGCTTGGATAGAATCGAAAGAATGGAGTCATGTGCCTACAAGAAAATGACTTTTCCTTTGGACATTTCTTCATATCTAGATCACCTCCCCAGAACTACAGAGGAGCCCACATCATAGCAGTCCATGCCATTCATATATTTTTTAGCATACATCCAGACTGTTAAAAAATACTGAAACATATGGTCTCCAGACAGAAACACCTACCTCTATTAAAATTATATAAAAATGTGAAGGCATCTCTGTTTAGATTCCTCATTCACGTGCCCTGCCCTTTCTTTCCTGATGCATGTAAACCCCTTGATATATAAACTTCATTTGCTAGTCATTAAAATAATAAAAAAAAAAAAAAGTAGAAGTAGGTGGTTTGGGTTGATGATGTAATGAGCCATTTAATGATTTTTCACTGATTTAATGGAAAAAAAAAACACCTTATTGTTCACCAGAGATGGGGGATGGGAGGTTAATATACTTTTTGGTTTAGATATGAATCACTTTGGCAACATTAACAGGATTTTCTTTTTCAATTGTAACCACATGGGGATTTATTAAATTTTAAAATGAAAAAAAAAAAAAAATGCAGATGGGGCAGTTCGGCCACCTCCCGCACTGTTCACATCTTCATAACACACGGCAGTGGCCAATCCGAGCATTCGTGACTGCAGCCCGGGGAAGTTCTGGGAAATGTCCGAGGCCGGCGGTGAAGGAGGCAGCTCTGCACCACACGGAGTAGATGTTTTCTCACTTTGACACACTCATCTCTTCTCACAACAGCGAAGTAGAGCTCATTACTCCGTCCAGCACAGCTGTTCTATGTTAGCATCTTTCCCTTGAAATACGTTTCTGGGATGCAGCCGAATACGACCCAGGAGCCCACAGTAGCTGAGTCCAGGAGAAAAGCACATTTTTAACTTGCCCGACTCTGAGCTGACTGAACTTCCCTGCAGTTGGGCAGGTGTGTGCGGGAGAAGGGGCAGCCCAGACATAAATATCCACCCTGCACAGAACATGGGAATTAAGGGATGAAGAAGCTGTAGGTGGGAAACATACTCTGTGCTTTCCAGCCTCCAGAGGGAGAAAAAGTCCTCTACAGCACAGAGGGTTGGCCAAAGCTTCTAACAGTTATTAGATTTTACTGAAAATATCAGTATCATAAAAATATCAGTTTCATAAGGTACCTCTGCACTTTGAAACAGCTGTCCCAAACTGAAGAACATATGACACACAAATCCGTTTTAATTCATTAAAAAAGTCTCAAGGAGTGGTAGGCCAAAACCTTCTATTCTGTGACATTACAACATGTTAAGGAAAGTCATAAGCATAGTTGATTATATTAGGTATTCTTCCTTGGAGCTATGATATGAAATGAATAAAACTTATTCAAGTGAATTTTCTATTACCTTCCTGAATTGCTTCATTTCAGAAAGATCACATTAGAAACTCCACCAAAAGCAATATACTTATTCACTAACAAATAAGTCACGTCATTTAACAGAAAACCCATCCGTCCCAATTCCTCAGCTGTTCTTGTACCTGGAGGCCCCGGGCTGGGCTGGGCAGGGCAGGGCAGGCAGCCCTCCGTGCTGCGGGGCACGCGAGGCCGTGGGCCGTGCGGGTCTGCCCAGGAATGAGCACCACGAAGCCCTGAAGTCACGGAGGTCTCGTCCCCTCAGGCTCCCCTGCTGATTTCTTGCACAAAGCCGCTGCCTGGTATGGGGGCAGCAGCTGGCTGACCTCTCCTTCCCAGAGCCTCAGCGTGACCGCAGCACAGCGGCAGAAATGGGGGGAAAGATATGTCTATCAGGCCACCCTCCCCCAGATTTGCACAGATTCCCCTAAGAGAGCAGTCAGGCCACGTAACATTGATTTTAGAGGTCTTTATCAAGGCATAAAACCTTAGGCATAAAAGCTAGATTTCTAAGGAAGTCAAGCACTTAGCAATGCTGTTAACGTCTAGCTAAGACAGCAGAGAGGGGACCCCGAAGCGTTGAGTGTTGGAGGAACATGCTGCAGCAGCTCTACCCCTAAGCGTGACTCCTCTTAGAAAGGTTAGTTCAATGGAGTGAGATGCTCTAACGTGGGGAAATCAAGAAAGCGGAGGTTGCAGAAGGATGGGCTCACTCATTTTGAAGCCCAAGGAATGATCTCACATTCCTCCCTCTTTTCCAGCTTTGAGACTCTCCCATTTGCCTGGGTGCTGGGTGAATGTCCCACTGGTCAGACAAACCCGTTGTGACACTTGGTATGGCTGGGCTGGTTATATCTGCACTTTTTAAAATGAAAATTTAATAACACTCCATATGGTTATAATTAAAGAAAAAATCCATTTACATTTTAAAATGCACACATATTATTGAAAACAGCTTACATAAACACATCTGGAACACAGCTTTAGATAAAAAGCATATGTAAGGTCTAATTCTGTTATTGCTTATGCTGGAGTAAGTCAGAAACGACTCCATCAAAGCAAGTTCACAGGTGTAAGGCCAATGGGAGATCAGAATCTGACCTCGGGCCTTTAATTTCAACAAACAGAACATTGCCAAGTTTTACTTCAGTCTTGCAACTTGGAAGGGAGGAGAATCAAAAGTTTATAGCCCATATGAAGAATTATTATATTACAAATAACTGAAGTTTATAGAAAAATTGTTTCCAATGGTTATACCTAGGTTCTACTCTCCACTAAAGCAGATGGAAAAGCAGGCACTGACCTCTCAGTTTTAGCAAGTTTTTATTGAGAAAACGGTACTCTTGACTATGCCTGAATTTCTTCCATGCACTGCTAGAAGTAGTCCATCTTTCATGTTATCTTTCAGAATCAAAAAGAAATGTTACTGCAAATTATTGTATCACATTTCATCACGTGGATCCTCTGAGAGATTTTACGGTCTCTATTTTGCTGTAGATTTTTACATGGGCTTCTCTTTTATTTTAGCCATTTGATCCATGCACAAATAAATGAGATAGATGGCATACAAGAATTTCTCTGTAGGTTAGGAACCGTTGCAGAGGGCCTGAGCACTTGCCACATTTACTGATGTAAGCAATATAATCTTTCTGCTGCTCTCAGAACAGATCCTCAGCAGTGATACACAGACTAGACAGATGGGTTCAGTAATCCAGTTTTGGAAAAGCAGGTGTCTTGGGGTTAAACCTATTCCCTTTTGAGAAGGATCCCCAAAAATTCAACCAAAACATTGTGACAGGAAGATATATGTGTGCTATACTGTGTTGTGGGACACAAAGCACATTCAACACAAATATGGTCCTTCTTGGTTTTGTCATGTGTATGTTCTCCATCCAGCAGGGCAGTAAATTAAAAACCCTTCACTGAAGTAATGGTAGATAATTTATTCTCCTTTTACAAACTGTTTTTAGCTTCCAGACATGGGAAGAATGGGAGGAATGGCCCTCTTCTTGCAGCCAACATTATCTCTTTCCAGCGGGATTTGTCTCTCTGCTGACCAGGGAAGTCTGTAAGCTGCCAGATTTGCAATTTCCTCAGCAAGTAAATATGAAAGCCTTGGAATTCAAAGTGGGCTACGTGTTTCTGTGTATGTGTATTTATGTTATTATACTGTCTAAGACAGACTCATTCTGTGTCATGTTGCGACCAACAGGATGAACATGTGTACTCACACACTTCATTTAATCTGCTGCTGTAATGTTATAATTTCTGGGGAAGAATGTGGCAAACAGCTAGCCGTCCATTGCAATATTCTACACTGTGAATAAAAATACTGTACCTTGCACTAAAACAGTGAATTTTAGAATTAGTTACTCTGACTCGAATTTGATCCTGAGACTGAAGGTACCACCTCTGCCTTTTGAAGCATGCCATGGGATCCTTAATGACCACAGGTGGTCAAGACTTCAGCTTTATGTCTCATCTTACACAGACAGAGCAGCCTTTATAGATCTAGGTACAACTAACTGCTAACAAAAGCTGAAACTTTTACATTTAATGAAGCTGAGGATCTAAGAGCAAATAGCAACTATTGAACTTGTTATGGACAAACTCAGGGTCTGATTAAGTCCATGGAGCATTCACTCAAAAAAAAGAAGCCCACTGTGGTTTACATATCAACTCTCCTTCACTGTTACAGAAATCACTATATTTTGTGTGGTCTGTGGACGCAAAAAAAGATACCTGCTCTGTGCTCCAAAGCCCAGGATTGTATATTTACGCTGAAACAACTCCCCTTTGCCTTCTAGGTATGTTGGGAATAAAATCCCATGGTCTGGGAGGTCTAAATTGGATTCTTACCTGGGAAAAGAATAGCTTAAGAATAGCTTAAGACAAGACATTTGGACTCTGAAATCTAATCACCTTGATATTGTCATTAATACGCTATGGAGGGCTCTGGGAGCCTTCCAGCATGGGTGTCAAGCTCCAAAGTTGTGGGAGGTTTTTGAGGCCCAAAAGAGAGCCTAAGAGAGCCACGCACCTCTGCCTTGCGATTTGTGGAACAGCTTTTATGGTACAACAATAAATGTGGGTTATTTTAAACATTTTTTGAGTGCAGGGCAGTATGGCAAGTCTGGCAATGCACACGGATGAGTGGAAGAAATTAGACTGTGTTCTTTTAGCTGCCTTCCCAAGAGAACTGATAGCCTGGTATTTCCTCCAGATCAGGATGCTAACACGCTTTTTTGTTGTTGTTTTTTTGTTTTGTTTTGTTCTGTGTAATTGAGGTTTTTCGTCTAAACTGGGCCTGGGTGTGTTGAATTCAGACCCTCTTTGCTTGTGCACTTTCTGGACTCTCACTCTACAAGTGATGTTTCTGTGTTTCACAGTCATTTTCTGCTGCTCCATTGCCAAACTTCACAATCAGCTGGAATGTAGAGCGTCCCGCGCCTGGTGGAGCAGTGACCTGTCTGTATGCTGAAGGTCATCCGAGAAGTTTCGTCAGGGAGCACGGTCTGAAGCGACAGCCTCATGACATCTCCCTTGCAGCCCGGAGAGCTCATTCTAGATGTTTTCTAACCACGATTTGGCTGCCCTCAGTGTTTATTTTGGAGCTGGGAAATATACCCAAAAGGAGAGCAGTGTTTTTACCGCCCAGTGGGAGGCTGAGCCTGCAAATCGGATCTGATCTGACTCACCACTGTAGGAGAGAAAACAAGAACATCCTGAGGCTTGATCCAAGTGTGCAGTCCTTACCTAAACCCCCTGCCCTGGGGACCTCCAAAAGCTGTGTTTTGGCAATACTTGAGTTTCTGAAGAGTTATCCAGAGATTGCTTCCTATGTGATCAGCGTTTCAGGGAGGAGTTTTCCTATAGCAATCAAGACAGATAAGGATTACTTAGGTTTTGCATAATTACATGCAGTTTGAAGTATTTTTTTTTTTTTGTTAGAATAGTGTTTTCCTTCTGTTTTATTGTGTATAAAGTACAGTTCTGTTTTATTAACCTTTCCTTTTCCTCATACATGAAAGGATAATTTGGAGATTTTTTTTGGTATGTTGATTGATCTCACAGGTCATTAAAAAGATAAAATGCTGGGAAGTATTCACATCTCAGTTACACTTGTGTAAGGGCAAAATAATTCTAGGGGAAGGCATCAATGCTAACTCATAGCAAAAGGCATCTAAATGTGGGGCCTTATTTTTAAAATCTCAGTTTTAACTTTTGCTGTTACTTCTGTTGTTTAACTTTTGTGTACTTCTGCCCTGTCTGCAATATCAGGAAAATAATTTCTCTGTCTTTATTAAAGCCATCCAAGGTCTATATATGAAATTCACTGTAAAATGTTAGCATGTTGCTGCTCTTGACCACAGATGATGTTGACTTGGAGAGCAAAACCTATTCACTTTTTATCATTCAGAAAGATGACACTGAGAGAAAATTAAAATGGGAATTCACTAAGAGCATATGAAAGCTATGAAGGGGGCTTCAAGGCAAATGCTATTCTTTCCCTTCTGATAGAGTCCAAGTTGAATGAAGGAAGCAGCAAACATTAGCAGGAGGTCGTATTTTCATATTGGAGGCATTAAAAACGGCTGATATAAAAACAAAACTTCTAGTCAACAGGATGAGTAACATAACAGGTTCCTTAAAAATAAGTAAAAGTTCCATAATAGAAAAAGTATGAAACCCCTGCTCTTACTGCACTATTTAGTCTTCTGGTCTTCTGAACACAGACACTCCGAAGCGGCAGCAACAGCCCTCCACATAAAATTAGTAAGGGCAAATTGGTTCCAAGATGTGGTATGACAGACCTGTGTAATACTGTGAAATATTGCACAGGGCCTATTTTATCTTTCTAAAAGCCATACTGTATAGAACTGAAATACTTTTACTAGTCCCTCTGATGGATACAAAGTACAGAGTGGTATCCATATGGCCCTATGGAAGTATAACATCACATTCTTCCCGCTTATACAGGTTTAATGGCACTGAATTAGCATGGGCTGCCCTTTGGTGCTAATTCTTTCCGCACTCAGGGAGTTAAAGGAGCTTCATACTATCCAGATGTTCAGTGGCTCCTGCAAATGAAAGATTAGCAATTTTTGCAACTGCTGCTCTTTCTTCTGCTTCCTTTTTAAAGCTGATATTTTCCTTAAGAAGTTGCTTAGTATCTGAGTCAGAAAAATCTCTTCCCTGAGGTAAATCAATCAATAGGCTGTACAAGAAAAGGAACAAAATGTAGAGGAGGTAGGCCTGAGTTGTATTAATTTGTTTACAGGAATTGCCTTCCAGGGACCCATATATTCATCCTGGGGTTTCATTTTACTCTGTGAAATAGCAATCAAACACAGCATTAATTCAGGTTATAAAAATAATAATAATAAGAAGAAGCCCAAATTCTTTCAAAAAAAATCTCTTTTAGTGAGAGTGAATAGGTGTCCCTTTTCATTTTTCAAATTAGACTATAGGCAAATAATAAATATATAAGAAATATATAAGTAATACATGATATAAGAAATACAGGTTTTTTAACTCCCACATGCCAGCACCACATCTGCCAGTAAAGAAATAAGAAAAGTAGCCAAAATGAATTCCAATAAATGAATGCCAGTTTAATATCTACTAAGCCTGTCTTTAGTATACATAGGTTTACTCAGGCTCCTGCTGTTGCAAGAGCTGTTCAAGCATAGAATAAGTAGACTTCCAATGAGACAAAACCTTCTGCCTCAGCTGGCATTTAACAACCTGTTTTCTTGCTATAGCTCAGTCAGAATTTTTCTAACCTTAACAGAATTGCTAGATTTCACATCTTGCTCTAATATGTTCTTTTCCAACACTCTGGTTATTGCAGAAGAAGGAAGCAACGAATCGTCTTAAGCAGAAAGCAATGTCAGATGTGTATTATTGGTGTTGTGACTAGTCTTCATGATATCTGCCTAATAACCTGAACATAAATACACGCACCGATCTGCTCCCCTTTGGCCTTTTGAGTAGTGCAACCTTGTGCGTGGCCAGAAATTTGCTGTGCTTGAGAACTAGCTCCTTCTCACGGCGTTGGCTTCCAGAGAAAAATCTAGGAGACAGTAGCACTTGACATCAGTAGGGCTGGTTTTAGGATATGCTTCAATATCTTAAGATGGTACAGGCTTACAATTTTAACTTCTTCATTTTTATCGCTTATTAAATTTGGTGGATACTGATTTTTTTTAGGTTTTATTTTAATATTTTTTCTTATATTTTCTTATATCCTAAAATTTTATTCTTCTGTTTGAATTTATTTCAGTTTGCAGAGGGAAATTAAAGACCTTCCTATACAATTTATTTCAAATCAAGAGCCTGAAGGTGTGTCATGCATGAACTGTTCTGAAATCAAACGAACAGCACAGCACTTTCCTGCTGGCCCAGGCAGTAGGAGCCCTGGAACTTCTGCTGGTGCCTCCTGTGCAGTCCTGGAGGCTGCCAGCAGACGACTGCCAAGAGCATTGCAGACCTCCGCAGATGACCTCCAAGAAAAGCAAGGGCTCTAGACCTTGGTCCTTTAATGGCAAACAACAGTTTAAGGAGCTTTGAGCAAGATGAAAGGGAAGAGACATTTTGAGGGAAAGGGTTTTCATCATGGAGGACATAGTTATGGGCTTCCAAAAATATAACTATGACCTGTCAGAGCTACATCTTCACTGCTAATTACTCAGGTCATTAGTGAACAGGAGGTGCAGAACAGAGCAAATATGTGAAAAGCCTGTCTCTCTGTTGAAAGTCTCCAAATTCTGCCAAATTCATGAAATATGAGAATGCATCCATTATACTTATATACTTATATACTCGTAACCTCTTTGGTTTTTTTTAGTAATTTGGTATTTTTTAATTTCCAGGACCTGGAAATTTGGAGTCGGACGGAGAAAGTGAGGAGGGGGAGAGAGAGAGAGAGAAAAGTGGAAAAAAAATCAAAACTCACAAACAAGGATCTTATCAATTTTATCAACGTGAGGATATCAAGGGATGGAATAGCTGATTCTTTAGGATTTTATTTAATTCTCTTCCCATTCTAAACTTTTTTTTGACATTTTAATGGCCAGTTATGCTTATATATTTCATACAAATCCATAGAGTTCTTCTTTGATGTGATCTGCTTAGTATTAATCTTTTTAAAAGCCAGATTTATAATCAGACATGGTCTGATTAGAAAGCATATTTTTTCCTTTGTAAGCAAATGCTTATAAAAAAAAATCTGGGAGGTATAGCATCTGCCATCAAATGAAAGAAAAATCTCTACAAGTGGAGGGTTAAATACTAACATGTTGCTTTCTTCTTTCTCCTAGCTGATTGTGGGCTGTGAAAAGATGGGAGAAACTCCAGGGTCTGGCTCAGAGACTCCTGTCCTTTGTCATTCCGGCAGAAGCTGCAGCTTGTGGAGACAGCAGAAAAGAGTTTCAGCAAAAGGGACAAGGAGCAATAGAGAAAGTTAATGATCAGACCAAAAAAAATCCCACTCTTGACAACTAATAGCTTTACCTCTATGTTAGTAAGGTCTACAAACCCAATCAGAGCATAACAAGTGGAAGAGTATGATACCTGGCACTACAACCTAATTTGGGAATTAAACACTCCAGTGACAAGAGGCAGATATTTGGAGGGCATTGAATCAGCAGCAGAGGACAAACTCACCATGGAGAGTTTGCTGATCTGTCAGAGAAAAGCTGCTGCTGCCCAAGCTCGGATCCAAACCCCGTGGGTCATTTTCATTAAGGTGATAAAATAAAGACAATCTATTATTTTTGGTGCAATCCTCTTTTTTTTGTTTTACTAAAGGGGGTGAAGCTTTGCTTCTCAGAGTGCAGGCTCCAGACAACAGGAGCTGGTTTCACTGCTTGCAGCTCCTGCTCTTTCAGTCAGCATGCAACCCCCAAGCTCAGCCTCCCTGGTGGCTGTTTTGTTTCAGGGCCGCATTAGTGGTGCATATGTCATGTTTTACCTGGATGACTCTTCACTCAGCTCTGGTCTTTGTGCTGTTTCTCAGAGACGCTGAATTACAGCCCACTGCATTAGCCGAGGGTTTGCTATGCCAGGCACCAGGGAGGCTGCTTGGGTTGTAGCTGTTGTGGCTTTGTGCGAAGTTTTGCCCTCAGTTTGTTTTGAGGAGTGGTCCTTTTCTGTCAGATACCTGGAATCACGAAAGGACCTTTTTGGCTTTTTATGGGCATACGAAAATAAGGTAGAAGAACAGGTCCATCAGTTTGAAAGCTGGGTGGTTCATCCTACAAGAGTATTATGAAAGTTCACTAAAACATTTTTTTCTGCCGACTGTCAAATGCAATAGGTCTCTTACCCCAGTAGTGACAAGGGATGACTTTATGTCCACCACTACATTTTACTCTCCAGATACAAATCAGAAGACAAAATATTTTTCCTGTGTGACCAGGCATACCACGAGCTCCATTCCATATAACAATTCCAGAAAAATCGTGGGACAATCAATATCTGTAAGGAATCCATTGTCTCTAGAGAAGATCACCTCTGCCCTTCTCCTACCTTCTTCTGTATGACGGGAAATCATTTTCCCTTCCTGATACCCAATTCCTGCTCTTATTTCTCTCCAGGTCTCAGCTCAGCAACAACCCCACAGTCCCCATATCCTTTGAGTCAAGCCGACCCTCTCTGATGCTGCAGACCACACTGGTGGACACCTCAGGGCAGGAACAGTATCTCTCCCGCATTATGGGTGCTATCACAATTTTGGCAATAAAAAGGGGAGTACCAGTAATACATATCACCTTGGCTGTCCATCTTCTTGAACTCCTTGAACTCCAGCAGCTCCTTGTCTTTTGGAATGATGTAGCACAGAAAGACAGTCTCCCAGACACCAAGTTTCCTCTGCTGGTCTCGAGCCAGCTTCTCCCTTTGCCTGTTTTCTCTTTTCATTGACAATTTATTGGCATGTCTTACCCGGCAGTATATTTCCTCTGGACTTGAGCAAGAACATGGCTAGTGCAGGAGAAAAAAGAGCCATCCCTCTCTGAACCTACCACCGTGCCATAGCCGCTCCTGTTAACATCAAAACACAGTGTGCCTGGGAAATGAAACCACTCTTCCACGTCAGTGCTACCTCCTGTCTGTACCACTACACTTGGTTTGCTCGGATCATCTCGACAGGCTCTGGAGGATGATCTCAAACATCCCTGCCTCCCGCCTCACCGGTGGCATCTCCTTGCACAAGATTCAGAGACCAGATTCCCCATTCCTCCTCCCTGTTGCTCTGCCCAGCAGCTCCCATGGGCATTCGTGCCCATGCTAGGCTTCAGAAAGCATATTTAATATCACTTTACATTTGAATTAGCTGAGGGCTGTGTTGTTTGGGTCATGACTAGAGAACAGTTGTGCCGTAACCCTTTCCTCTCCTTGAAATTCAACATGCAGAGCGAAGAAGGATGGAAGTTTCCCTCTCAGCCTCTGCCCCTCACCCTTCCTCTCAGCAGGTCCCCAATTCCAACACTGGTAGGAGCAAACAGCGTGTCCGACCATGCTTGGGACTGATCGGAGCCGGCCACAGGATGTCACTATTACTCCACAAACATGTGCTGAGTGAGATGTTTGTTTATGGAAGGGCAGGCTCTGATTTCTAATGCCCCAAAACTCATATGTTGTGAGTGCTCTCAGCTCCGGCGCCGCATCCCAGGACACGCATCCCGCTGCTAATCCACACGGGTGCAGGCCAGAGGTATCTTGCCGTGTGTGTGTGTGCACTGGTTCTGCCCAACCCCAGGTTCACAGAACACTTGGATTTCAACTTGGATAGGGGATTCGGCTGGCTGAAGTCAGCCAAGGATTGCTTTGTTTCGAGCCAAAATCACAAAAAGCCTCCAAGTATCAAATGGTTCCCTGTAAAACCTTAAAACAGCCCAGGTCCCCTCCAACTCAGTCTAGGCTCATAAAACCTCTGGTAAAATTCAGTTTCAAGTTCATAACAAAACCCAAAGGCAGGTTTCAGGTTCACTTCTGGACTTTGTTCTGCATGTTTGCCTAGCTCTGCTCAATGCAAGATCACACAGACTGGAGAGAGGAAAATGGCTTTTTAAAGTTTTTCCATTCTCCAAAAAAAAACAAAAGATAAGCCCATGAATATAAACTGGTGCAACTATGGAGTGAAAATTCAAATGGAGTAGCAAGTAGAAATGCCTGTTCAGGAGAAACGCAGCAAGTACAAATGCCTGTTCAGGAGAAGCGAATCTTCAAAATACAGGTGGAAACTAGGCTAAGTAAAAGGGTCAGAAGAAAACTTCCCTATTCTCAGAAGCGGACTATCAAAATGTCAAGATAAGGAGACTTATCATCCTCTTCCTCCTGCCTCTCAGCTCCTAGTCCTTTCCCTTTTGTGGGAGGATGCATGAACTGTTGTGCTTTAACTTTGATGCCTCTTGGGAGTGTTCTGCTCCCACTCACTTCCATGCCAGTAAATTTCATTGTTCACATCTTGCTTACAAAACATCCTAATTCACCAAAATATGCCCTCTGAAAATATATTACCCTTGCGGTAGTGCAGTCTATGAACTTGCACTATGTTTACACCTCACAGTATTGAATTCAAGAGTCTTGTGATCATGGGTACCCACTAGCTTTTCTTGGAGTGTACAGTAAGGCTTCAAGAATTAATGGCAACTGTGAGATTTTTCTCAGGAAAAAAGTAACAGATGTGTAAATACTACTATGTTCTTTATTTGCTCCCCTTGTTTTTTTCAAAACTTGAGTGACTGAATGAGACTCCCCTTATAATTTACGAAGCTTTTTGCCACCACTAGGCATAGTTTTTATTCTTTAGAAAACAAGGTAGTTAACACCTTATCCTGTTCCATGTGCGCTAGGTATCCCTGCTTGAGCTACCTGGGTTGGATTAGACGATCTCTAGAGGTCCCTTCCAATCTCAACCATTCTGTGATTCTGTGAACACCCCAGAGGTAATGATGTTCTGAGAAAAAGAGGAACACTTTTATTACTGTTGGGTTAGGAGTACCTATTCTACAGTGCTGGTGCTGAACAGGTACCAGATATCAGGACATTTACGTGGGAAAGAAACTTCTACAGAAGATGAGTGCAAGCAGACCTGCGTGAAAATGAGAAAGAACATAAAAAGTCCTTCCGTACCTAGAAGGACTTCATGAACGCAAGGAAGATTATTTTGCAAACTGAACTTCACTGGTATGTTTTGGCCCAGATTAGCAGAAAGAAGAGAGTCAGCTAGTTTAAAGGCAGCTGGAACACATCTTTGCCTCCCACCGTCCTCATCCTTACCTCTCCATTGCTCCAGAGTGGCAGCAATCTGTCACTACAGACAGCAGCCTCTGAACCCCTTCCTCACACCCGTTCAGTACTGCGAGAAGGACCAGTACATCTTCCCAGCACTCACTTCTGCTCAAGGGCTCAAGCAACTGTCATTAGTGTGTTAAATCCTTGTGTGAAGACATGTCCCACGCACTTATCCTACAGCACACACCCTTTATTCCATGTGCAGAAATGGAAGGTAAGGGAGTGTCAGAGAGCCGAACAAAAATGGTTGACCAGCTAATACTGTTTAAGAAATAAAGGTTGTTTCTTACACATGCCTACACTTTAGTGGGTAAGATAGATCTGTATCATGTCTCCTTAATTCTGAGCTGCCTAAGACAAAGACAAGTGATTTTGAAGCCTTTGCTACTGTGAGTTACATTGTCAGATGGGAACAGAGCATCATCTGTGTAATCCACAAGCCATGCAGGATTTTTCTGAAAGACTGGCCTGCTCTCTTTTGTGTTTGTCTTTCTTATCCAAGTATTTTTCTGCAAGAGGAATGTTTATTTATGGAACCTGGTTCCCAGCTCAGCGTCCAGAGGTGTTACATTTAATGCCATATCCTTTATAGATGAGTTGCAGCTCTCTGAGCAACTTGTTTGTTTGGAGCTCCTCATCATCTCCATATTCCCTTCCGCCTGTGCAATTCCAGAGACAATTCCACCAATTTTGGGTTAGGATCCTGAGTCATAGGTTGCATGACTCACACTTCTTTCTTATGTTCCATAAAGCATGTATTATACTTAGAGGTACATTAGTATACCAAGATGCTTCAGAAGCTTTATTCCTCCAGAGGTAAGCATGAAATTCTTAGAAATCCCTTCATTTAAGCCCGTCAGGTAAAGCAGAGGTATAAACAAAATCAGACATATATTCCTTCCTCAACCATTCCTGAATCTTAAATAGTACACTGAGTATTTTGACTTTCTGTCTTCCAGACACATGCCTTGAAATTTGGATTAGATTTCTCATTTCTCCTGCTTTGTTTATCTTAGACTTCTTTCTGTGCTTTACACCTAAAAATCACCTTACAGATATGAATGTATGATGATGTTTGTATTCTGCTACTGGAGGTCAGTGAGGAATAAGGACACCTGTCAAATGCAATACTACCTGCCTCACCTCTTATAGCTTTGGGATTAATAGAGCTGCTTTGAGGTACCAGGATAAAGCACAGCGAGATTTATTTAAATCAGTTTAAATGCATACATGGGCAGAGTGTCTTCAGATGGCACTTTGACAGATAAGAGGTGAATTGATTTTCTTTGATTTCTCTATTCAAGTCACTAAACAAGTTAAATACAAATGTAATACTTTCTACAATGTATCCACTAGATGGTAGCCTCTCCTTATCTTTTCCATTTACCAGTTACGTCAAGATATTTTACAGGATAATCAGTGATCCATCTCAAGAAATCTCATTGCGTGAATTTCTACCAGCAAGGAGATACTCACATTTCACTCACAATGCCCTGTGGACCTTGGCACATGAGCAGGGAAATGCAACCCCTAGAAAATCCTCCCTACCAGAATCCCATCTGCCCACTGTCCCCATCTGTATTTGGACAAGGCTGGGGTGAAACTAGGCGATATAACCTACATAGTTCTGGCAACAGAGACTACATCCTTGTCTTTAATTCAGATTCATGCTGGTAATCACAGTGGCTTTCCTTCTTACCGTGGTACCCAAACTTATGATATGTCTGAGGCAGAATGGCATTTTCAGAGCACGATTAGCTTTTCAATAAAGCTCAGATTTTGTGCAGAAAATCTAAGAGATTTCCCTGCATAGTGATTTTGGAAGAGACAATCAATAGTGGGTCAATAAGTCTTTCCCAGAGCCTTCCTGAGAAGGGGTAGGATAATCATGAATTTTTGTGTTCCTAAGAAAAATTGCCTCTTGGAATCATTTCCCAACACAAATAAGGAGAAAGAAAGAGAGAAAGAAACAAAGAGGAATATATTACTAAGAATTCCTCCTCACTGTGGTATTGCTGTACCAACAAAGAGAAATACAATCACCAAAGAATTAATGGAGAATAGAAAACAATAAAGGCTACAGTAGTTTGTGCAGTGTGTGGCAAAAACTGGTTGAAATACAAGCATGCCACACAGCTGCTTTTCTGCTGTGTGTGCCTCGAATCTCTGCCCTCGCCGTGCTACCAGGTAGGAGGTCACAAGCAGCAGCAGGTGTTTGACAGGCCTTTCACTCTAATCACACACGCGCCACATGCCGCAAAACGCTGCAGCTACCTCTAATTAGCTTCATAAGCATTTTTATATGTATATACTTGAATATATATGTATGCATGTGTCTTCTCAAAAAATCTACTCCAAGCTTGCTCCACCAGCCCTGTGAGGTGCTGCAGATGTGTCTGAAGATCAAGGGTCTCTAGGGAAGTTGACATCTCTCAGATATTGCGGTCGAACGTGTTCAGGTGAAAATTTAAGATAGAAGACATCTTGGAGAACCAGCATGGACCCCGGACTTCCAACCAGCACTAGGAGGTGACCAACAACCATTACAACATCCCACAGTTTTCTTGATATTCTTAGCCTTGGAAATGTGTTGGCTAGACACCAGGATATTTCCAGAGCTGTTGTGTCACTAATTTCCCTCCTAAAAGTTTTCCAACTGAAAAGAGAAAAAAAATAACAGAAAACTAATTGGCAAGATTCCTATATGAAGATCTGAAAGCACATTTACACCCTAAATTGTTTTTACTCAGCAACTGAAAATGCTTCCCTGGTTCCTGCATCTCATTTGTATGATACGCAGCAGTTAATAGAACACTTTGGAGAGTTATTAAAAACACTCATTCCATACCATCTTTGCCATTTTTATATTATACCAAGGGGAATGAAGCTCACTAATGCAACACTAAAGCCCTTCAGAGTTCTGACTACTGTACTTTTCTTGCCTGGTTCATGTACCGTGAGTTCATTTAATGCAGTCTGAATGAAAAATAAGAGGAATATAATAATAAAGTTCTCCTCTGACTTAGGTTTTTGTGTGGTCATTCAGTCTAGCCTGGGAGAAAGGAAGCCAGCCAGAAGCATATGGATTGTCTTTCCATATTCATCTGTAGGAAGGCAATTGTGGTTGAGTTTTACACATTAGTGATCAGGCATTTATGCATTTTCTAGATGCTCAGCTAATCAAATAAAACTCTTCACCTTTCTAAGTTTAGGATAGATATAGAGTCACTCACTCTGCTAGATTTAGAAGGATCCTTATCTTTTCTCCAACTCCTCTGCCACAAAACACAGATATTACAGACCTTGGTACTACTCCTGGATAATTCATAGTCACTGTCTCCTTAGTTTACCACGTTCCCTTTCAGGGATCTCAGGTTCCCAGAAGAGAATAAAAGAGAGAATTGCAGCCAATTGCAAAACTTGCTCATCAATTGTTAAATTTTAAGTGCTAATATTTGATGCAAGAAAATGGAGGACTGTATGATGTGATCTCAGGCATTTCATACTGGCGCATGAAGAATGCAGCTACACTGATGTTTAAGAAGAAGTCCCCGAGCAGCAGTGTTGATCATTTAATGAAAAGTTCTGCTCAGAATTTAATTGCCTTTAAAAGAAAAATAATTGAACACTACCCTGTTTTTTAAAGAGAGGAGTAGATAGCAGAGATTACATGGTCCCACAATAAGCATCTACCTTGCTCATGCTGCAACTACACCATTGTATAGTCCTAGTTTCTGAAAGGAGACAGTAGAGGCAGGAAGCAGGATAAAACGAAGACTGAATGTATTTTCTGTATGAAAGAAGCCAAGGAGAATGGGACAGTCCAGCACAGAGTGGAGATGAATAGGAGCAGACAAACTGCTTCACTTAAAGTAATATGTTATAAAGAAGTGCTCGTATTTATCATAGAGTAAGCTTAATTATTCTGAAAGGCTAAATTGAAAGGAAATGCCCTTATGTACCCTGCAATTAATCCCATTGTATCAAGATAATATTAGTGTAAATTACTGACATGTTCCAACGAGGACACTTTTTCAATTCCTGATCCGATTCTGAACCTTGTAGCTAGAATGAACTTGGGCACATCTATGAAAAAGTATTGACACTTTAGAGCAGAGGGAGTACCTGATGCGGAAGCAAGCATACAAAGACGACACCAGGATTTCATGCTTAACTGCTTATCTGCAATGCACACAAAGGCCATGATTCCCATCTAACATGACACCAATTACCAAGGAAGCCTGCAGGACTGTGCCATGACACAGGAAACCTTTGCCCTTGATGTGGCAGTAGACACAGAGGCAGCTATAAATGCTAAAGGACTTATTTGTCTAGGGAACTCCTTAGGAATAAAAGCTGTTCTTAAATTTCATATCTTAAAATTCATATTTCTTCCAAAATAATGTAGAAGGGTAGACAAAGCCTGAATCCCAGTGCTCATGCAAACTCTGATTAGTGGCAAATAGCACAGAGCAGTGCAGTGTAGGCAACTGCACCCTTTCTTGTGCCTATTACATGCTATTGATAACAGCACAAGGAGTTTCCCAGGAGAAACCATACCAACAAAAAATATCCACCTTGTTAAAACAAAAGGCCAAGCCCTTTGCCTTAGGTGATCTTTTGCTCCCTTGTAGATGTGCCAGCATCTACAAGAATATCCTCTCAGCAGCATAAATTAGAGCATTGCAAGAAATGGCCTGCTACTGGTGCAGTATGCAAACAGGCTGGTTAGAGCTATAGTGGGGCGAAAGGAAACCTCCACTGCAAACAGACCCTAGCTGAAGTCTACACAGAATTTGAAGTAGCCCAGGATGTATTTTACCGGGAAGCCAGTACTGATTTAAATTAGCATTCTGTTAAGTCCTTGGCAGGCACAGCAGAAGCAAGCGTGGGACTGTCGATGGTGCATCCCACAGAAGGGGAGCTTGCTCTGGGGTGCTCCCCAGGAGTTAACAAACCCTGGGTGCACCATGCGTGGTGGAAGCCACCACATTGTCACCACTGCTGCAGCCTGGGGGCACAGCCTCTAATGACCACACGATTGAGAAGTCCAGGCAAAGGAGGAGTGACACCGCAGACCCACACCACAGGCATCTAGGTGCTGTGGGGACATTCCCCACAGAAAAAAAGATATTAAGGGACTCATGATGCTACTTGTGGAGAAGAGCTGTGGAGTGAGCAGTGAGTCACCTGCTGATGTGCCTGCTGTTATTGACTGGAGCCTTCCAGCCTTTGCATGGCTGCGGGCTGGTGTTGTTCTGTCTGAGTATAAAAGAGAATAAGCCACATACATCTGGTGTGGACTTGGACCTATGGTCAGCTGGCCTGTGAACCCAAAGCCCCAATGTCAACTGGTGGGGAGGAGAAGCCAGGGAAAACAACACCGGAAGGTTGTCCCATAAGAGATGAGAGCGGTCATTGCATTGTGCACCCCTGAGTTAACTGCAGAGATCTGATTCCTGTGTGTGTGTGTGTGTGTATATATATATACATATATATATATACACATATTTTCAGTTCTGCTATTTCTCTCTATAAAGGTATATTTCTATATTTTTAGCTTTGTTCTAACCTCTTATCTCATCCCTGACAAATGATGGTCTCTCAAGTTCAATAGAACTAACCCCAGAGTTCAACAAAATCCCAGACCCCCCTCTGGTGGCTCCTCACAGTTCTGCACATACAGCCAGATGTTAGCAGGTGAGTTTATAACCAAATAAAAAAAAAAAAAAAAGTACAGAATACTTTCTTGCAACATGACAACTTGAAAGTAAACTGGTCCTCGAATGCAGAAACCTAGATCAGTCATTCATTAGTATGAAGGGCAAACATTCCAGTATCAGTGGCAGCTGGATTTTAAGGTAGTATGTGATCCCTGGGGCCAAATGATCATTAAATAATGATATATAAACCCAGACTATGTTGTACGGGATAATCTTTCTGCATCCAGACAGTTGTGTCCATATAGCAGTGATCTGACTATTGATTACATTACAGGCTTAGCCATGGCCATTTAATTACTTTCCGTTGAGGTCTACAGGGCAATTTGCTGAGGGGTGTTCTGGAAGCAGTGCGCTACACATCGACTTTACAGCGGGTAGCTCTGATTGTGGTCAGCAGAGATTTCCCAAGGAGGATGCTTGGAAGTATAGGATCTCTGAAGAAGTTATCCCATGTCTTGGTGAAATATGTGTGAAATTTACTCATAGACCAGATCATTTTAGTCATGGACAAAAGTCTGCTGCTTAAGTAACTCTGGTTTAATCCGTCATTTCTTCTGCCTTAAGTGTTTCTTTTTGATTTCACAATCCTTGCTTGTCTCCTCCTCTCAAATTTTAAGTATCTCAGTTGGTAGCCAGGGAAGTGCTCTTCCACATGCTCTGCCGTGTAACAGATTGATGTGTGATGTCCTAAAGTGATGCTTCTTAAACATACATAAATACCTTAGTCCTTCTGATTTCATCAAGATTTATGAATTAAACAAAGTGTAGGTCGTGAGGGTGCTTCTCCCGTGCCTCTTTTCCAAGTTGTGTGCCATTATCGCTCTCCAGCAAAGGAGATCCAAAGGTGTAATCCCTTCTTTAGCCAGAAAAACAAACAAAAAAAAAAAAAAAAAAGAGAGCAGCCCCGAGACAAAATGTTGGCTGAAGAGAGGTGGAGAAAAGCATATGTTCCCTCCTGTGGAAGAAGTTCCATGCATGAAATGAGTCTGAGAGAGAATGAAAATCCTAGTTTTGGGAGTAATCAGGGAAGAATGGCCCTAAGTACAAGTGTTTCTTCCAGCAAACGCCTCAATAGTTGATGGTAAATACCTGATCCATGCAAAGTGGCAGACCTGCAGCAGGATCGAGCAGGAGCAGATGTGCACATCCCCATGCATAGGGCATTTTATTGGATGGTCAAAAATCAACTTGTCCACGGCCGGTGGAGATTCTCTGTTTTGGGGGAAGCCTGGGGGACCAAACAACTTGGATGCAGCTTGGACACCTAAGGACCAGGGGTGCCGAGCGAACATTTGCCCATAAACACAAGTCCTTCTGCTCTCTTATTGCAGGAGCTTGGCCACTTTGGACCTTCAGTGACAGGAATTAGGTTCCTACAAAGAGCAGCCAACACAGATTCTGAAAAATCATATTTGGGTCTATACTGACAACTGCATCCTTCTGACTTGCTCAAGCTTGAAATATTCAGAAACTTTTTCTTCACACTCAACCTAAAGGAATTAAGAGAAAAATGATTTTCAGACTTGGCATTTAGTGCTCAGGCAGCCTCTGAATTGGCATAGATTAAATTCAGGTATACATCCAGTAATTCACAAACTAAACTGAATTAAAATACCTGGAATTGCTGAGGAAAGGTAGCTTACTTTTATATATATATATACATGTCAAAAATACAAAATTTCTCTGAAAAAAAAAAAGTTTTGATAAAGATTTTCCCAATCTTTATTAAAAAAAAAAAAGTTTCTTTTCCATTTGAGAAATTTTCCAGCTTGTTTCTTAATGTGATCTGGTAATGGATTCATCCCATATGCCATTTCCACGCCATGCCATAATTACATTGTAGATTAAGGATTTACCGTTCCAGGACATTTAACCTGGAATTTGTCACACATGCTCACTTTCAAATGCATAAATACATAATCTCAGAAGCAGCTAAATTCAGGATCGTTAGCTGAACTGAACCTGCATATTTCTGAAGTTTCCAGTCTCATTGCCTGAGTAAAGAGTGAGCAAGATACTTGGAGGAGATACATGGAGGAGTAATGCTGAGTTAGTTTGAAGAGATTTCTTTTCCCTTTTGGTATTAGCACTTGCTGTGACAGAGCCCAGCAGAGCTTGTCTTTGGTACCAGAGTGTCATTAAAAAGTAATCACTGTAAAGGTAGCTAGCCTGGTGCACAGGCCCACATCATAGGGATTTTTTTTCCCCACAGAGAAGAAAAAAGGCACAAATAATTGAACAGAGATGAAATGGAAAGGCCAGGGTCCATGGTTCAGATCAGCTTGTAAAGATAAAGCTAAAAGCCAAGTAGTGGCTCCTTTACTACTCACTTATCCCCACCTACACAGTGACTAGTTAAATCCCCATGGGGATACCAGCCACATAGATTTTTACTGACAGCTGAAGTGAAACTTTATTGATTTGACAGCATCCCAGGTAAATCACATACAGATCTGGAATGCAAGATTTCCCTGGCAAAAACCACAATTTGAAGGAAACTTGGACAACTCTGTCAATAGTGGCTCATACAGCTTAATAAGCAGAGGGAGCGTACAAAGCAATAAAAGGCTTTTCTAGGGGGTGGGAGGTTAGTTTACGAGAAATACACAATAAATTTAGACTTTCAAATGCCTCTGTGTTTTAAAGTATATGGAAGTCAGCTAAAATAGTAAATTTCAGGCTGTTTTTGAAATTTTGAAACTCTATTTCAGCGACAAATATTAGACTACCTGTTCAAAAGAGAGAAGTATAGCAAAATATTGCCTGTATACATTTGGAAGATAATCTGAAAGCAAGTCCTGGCAGCATCATTGTGGACTTTCATCACTTCTGCAGGATAATGTGCCAGGCCCAGCCAAGAGCAGAACTATTACGTTAGGCGTGGTGGAAGGGTGAATAGAAGATGATCCCCACCTCAAAGAGCTTACTCTGACCAGCTGGATTTGGATGCATTTTTCTCCTCAGTTTTGCTTAGCAATGTCTATAAATGCATAAAACACCTCCAAGGTTATTAATATTATATCAGCATCATAATTTACTATTTGAACTACAACTGAATTCAAAAGGTTTCAGTCAAAATCAAGACCCAGAAAGTAGCCATTGTGTAGGCATAAAATGCCAGACAACCTGTTCCTCAGTAGTCGGTCATTATGAACTGCCTAAAAATATACTAAGGGAAAGTTTTCCAGTGCCAGTTGTTGTCCTGCGAGGTCTTTCTGTACCTTTCTGTTCCCCCACTTTGACAGCGCTCCAGGCAATGATGCTGCATGAGAAGCAGCCTGAGTCTCTTGCAGGATATTTCCTCCCTGCAGCAGGACGTGTGCGACTAGAAACCGGAATTTGCTCCTGGGTCTGTCAGTAGCAGCAGTACGTGCTGCTTTTTGCCTGGAAATAGGTCCTTGCTAGAGAGATGAAAAGTGTTGATGAATAAAGAAGTGCAACACCCTCATTTCTGAGCCCCTGAGTTGCATTTTGATTTGGTTACTTGGACATTGGTAATGTAAGTTCATTTCAGGACAGTTTATCTGCTTGGTGATGGCTCTAAACTGGTTAATTACCTTCCCTTGATCTGTTAATAAATGAACATATATGAACAAATGAGTTATGCGTCTTGTTCTGTTAATCTTATTCTAGTCTGATTCAAAGCAATACTAGGATCTGGAATAAGCTAGAAATTCTCCTTTTCAATCAGTTTTAATTTGCCCATTTTTCAAACGATAAGCAGAATTGTTCTTTTCATAATTTTCCACCAAACGTCTTGCTATTTCAGATTGCTAATTTTCGTGCACAAATATTTCTGCATACTTCTAAAGTGGCAATAGGAAAGTGCTCTACACCAAATGACAAAAAGGATGACAGATGCACAAATTGTACTTTAGGTGAACTAATCCAAGGAAAGCAAAAGAGTTCTAGTACTTCAGTGAATTCGAATCCTATTTGCAAACGTATGACCTTCCCTAGAAAATGGTAAGGGAAAATGCGCAAAACAGAAGTGTGGGCCAGATGCCCCACTCCTTTCCAAGGGATCCTACCCTAAGGGGTTAACCTCTGTTGCCCAACACTGAGGTCTGGAAGTAGGAAAACTGAGGGAATAATTCAACCTCCTTCGTATTCCCAACTGTTCCTTCTGCACAGCAGTTGATAAATTGAGTAAAGATGAATCTTTGAATCTCTAGCTGCTGGAGATTTCCAGGAAGGAATTTGTAGGTGCAGACATCTGGGCACAAAACTGGCAGTTGCCTATTGCGACTCAGAGAGAGAGTCGGTAATTCAGAAAACAATGGAAAAACCTGGACTTGTCATTTCAGAGGTCTTTTCCCTTGTAGTGCAACCACAACTGTCCCTGACTACCAGAGCAGGCCTTGACCATTGGGAGGCAAAGTTTGCAATGATGCAAGCTAAACCTCCTTCTTCCTTCATCAAATGTTGTAGAAACTTCTTGAAGTTTTGGAGAGAAGTAGGAGAAAGTTGTGTTGAAAAGCAGCTTATGCCACAGAATTCACTTACCTTACTAGAAATCTTTGGCTGTCCTTGGATTTGCTCACATGGTTGGCAGCTTGTGAGGTAGCCCGCCGGGCCGCTTGCTTTCTGCCATTAGGTGGAGAATGCTTTCCTACTGCCACTGTTGCACAGGGCAACATTTGTATATAATAAATGGGGGCTTAGCAATTGCATATCATTCTCTACTCTGGAGAACCAAGAAATAATGATTCCTGAAGCATGCAGATGGCTTTTTATCTTCAGGGAAATACTAAGCAACTCTCTTTGCACAAGCCTCTGATGCTGTTAATGTTCATAATTACTATATGTTTTCATAACAGCATATTAAGGTTTTTTTTTTCCTCTTTATGAACATTTTCATTAGGCTTTGTTTCCTCCCTAAAATTAACCCAAGCTCATTTTAGTTCACTGCCACACTTCCTTAAGTTTCATTCACACTTGTAATTACCAATGGAATTGCTTTATCTTAATCCAGCACAAGTGTCTGCTGAATGCCACCACCTCGCTTAGAAGTTAGAATGGCCAAAGATTTGCAGGTTGCAAGTCAGGTGTGCCACTTGCCAGGGTCAAGCACATGTCAGCAGTGCACAGGTCTCTTGTAATCAAGGCTTGGCAGATAAAGGCCAAAAAACTCCATATTCATGACGTTATTTGCTCACAGAACCTCTTCTTGTGGGCATCTAGACTTAGAGAATTAAAGGGTGAAAATTATGTCTCCCTTCTGAGGCATCCAGATGGAGGAGGAACTTAGCTCATTTTCATCAGACCACTGGTAAATGTCCAGTGGTAAAGCAGACTTACTGTGCACACACCTTGTGAAAGCCTCAATAGCAGTGCAAACCCTGGAGCTTACATATGAAAGCAGCGGGAACATTCAGAAAGACAATGTTGCAGCCTATCAGTCTTGATAAAGGCCCAGGTGAATAAAAATGTCAGCTTTATCTGTGTTCCAGCCATTCTCAATCAATCTAGTTTCGGATGTAGGTTACTGAGTGTGTCTTCCCCAAAGCCTTGAAGGCTTTAAATCTTGTGCCCAGAGTGATGCCATTATTTTTGTGATAAAATTGATCCAGGCAGACATCAACTTTCATTTTCCTGGTACCAGACTGGTGGGACTGTACTTTTCAGCTCAATGGTTCTGGAAATTCTCATTGCAGTACTGATGTACTAAATTGATTCTCTTTAGCTTGAAATATCACTAACGTTAGACCACAGGAGGAGATGAGTTTTTTTATTTTATTTTATTTTCTTCTGCCTACGTTCAGTATGATGTAACAGAATTGTTCAAAACCAGGTGAATTAAATAATTTTTTAGTAAGGTCTTTTAATGAATGTAATTTGTGAGTTAAAATTCAATTGAAAAAGGGTTGAAGGATGAGGGGAGAAAAGTAAGATCTGAAGACTAAAGCGAATCGTGCTGTTTTCTCATCTCTTCCCATTTCTCATTTTAAACCCATTTCAGTCCATTTATTTTCCCTTGGAGATCCACCTCTGCTCCTATATTGTCTATTGAAATCGTACACTGTTTACGTCACATAAATTACTTTTGTCTCCTTCTCACTTTTCCCCAGTTCTCTCATAATACTCATCATCAACTCCCACCTCTTGTCCCTCCCAACCAAGCTTCCTGTGACAAGCTGCCATGTCCTTGGATTGTTCACCACTGGTATCTTGCCTAATTTCCACAGAAGAGCATAGCGCTGCACATCACAAAAGAGAGCTACAGGACAACATCAAAACAAAAAAGTCTTTTCTGTGCAAGGGAAAAATGAAAGGAAATCTGCAAGCAAGAAAAGGCAGCAAGCTGCTCTCTCCAGTATCACAGACTGAGAACTCACGGGGATTTTCAGGCCACTCACCATTGTTACTTCATATCCATCTTCTTGTTAAAGACTGAAATTAGCTTTCCTTGTGACATATTCTGAACTTGAGGAACTTTTCCACAGATTTAAACCTTTTTTGATAGGCAGGGAGTAGGTACCATTGAATAGTATCTTTTCATCACCTATAATTCCATTTTATTTTACTCAGATTACTTCTCAGAAAATAACCATGGAATTAAATAAATTTTCATGTCTCTAAACATTTCTAAAGTCAGAAATGTGTAAAAATATTTATTGTCAGAAATATGTACCTCTGTATTTGTATGATTGTCCCACAGTTTCTCTATGCCTCCATGAAACCTAAAATTAATGTATTTATGGCAGGGTGAGTAGCATTTTCCTCAAATGCTAAAGGCATTTGAAACATTTCCAAGTGATGTTTTTCAGCTTCTGTATAACCTTGCTCCTTTCATCTCTATCAAAGTCTGCGACACTTTTCCTGAGGATTTGCTTCTGCAGAAACAGGTGTTAATTCTCAGCAACTCTGCGTGTCCAACCTGCTGTGAAAATTACAGGGACTCAGAGCTGTTCTAATTTATTCTGTGCTTCCCACTGCCTCTGTGGGAACAGCTCTCCAGCATTGTCCCATTTCTTCTCTCTGTTTCATCCCCTGTTGTCTCTTGGACTTTTCAAGGGAGACAAAAGTCATAATGCTGTGTATCCACGAAAAGTGGGGAGCCCCACCATGCAGCTACATCCTACTGTGAAGACACTCTGCCACCAAAGCCCCTTAATCTAAGCAGGTTGATACAAAAGTTCCCAAAAGGAGAAAGTTCAAGTCCCTTTTTTTTAATAGAAATCATTGTTAATGTAATTCATGATGGTGGGAATCTATGCTGATACTTAGTTTTAAAAGGATGAGATTGATGATCCATTCACTCACTGAGCAATGTTTTAACTATGCATGCAGATTTCTTGTGCCTGTGCAAACTGGGCAGGAAGATTGGACTGTTGGCTCTTAGCTAGTTCAATTATAAGGGTATTCTGGTTATGTCATATACTAATTCCAACCCTGTGCTGATGGCTTCAATACCCATAGCCTTCCCTGAAGATCTAGTCTGTCTTCATTTCACTCCAAAACTATCAATCTTTGCCTTCTCACTTCTCCTATTCCTTTCTTTCCTCCTGCTTTCCTCTAAAGTCTTCTCTACCTTCCTTTTTCTTTTCTTTCTTAACTAAATACATTTTAAAAGAAACAAATACGACGCTTACTACCACCATGACATACATCCTCCTTGTGGATCACATTCCTTCCCAAAACTGTTTGGCTTATTTACATAGATTTATGCATGTTTTCCTCTCTGTGCCGTAATTATCACAAGAAAGTCTGATTTTTTCAGTTGGCCCTTATCAACTCTGGGTTATTAGGACTCATGATCAGTCTAGGCCATCTCTTTTCACCAAGACCTTGATTAAAAGGTTACTGAATCCAGGGGAAGGATTGTGGCTGACATGAATGGTCCCGACGTTAGATCTGCAGACTGTGGTCGAGATAGTTCAAAATGAGAACTCAACATTTGAGAAGCTGGTGCAAACTCAATCAACCCTTTTGAGCATGAATCATCACTGTACTCATCCCTGCTCAGTGACATTTAATAATAGCATCACCGTTTTCCCAAAGTAGACTTTATATCTGCATAAAAATGTAAAGAAGCAAATACTGAATCAGCTTGTTGTAGAAGGAGAAACTGTGCAACCCTTACCACTGTGATTCTTTTATCTCCTTCAATTTAACACTCAGAGTTGGTACTTTTGAAATAGAAAGCAGTTTTCTTAAGGGATAACAACACTGCAGGGCTTGGAATTATACAAATGAATAAGAATATTGAAAAAGCTGCATACATCTCCCAGCCAAACACTTCCAAGTGACCATCGTTGGCATTTGAACGTGGTCCCCTAGCCCATCTTGATGTGAATATGGTTCTCAGAATTTACTTGCTCATGCAGCACTGTTGCAATAAAAATACTTATTTATGGGCATTTAATAGCTTCTCTGCCACAGTTGCAAATTTTGACTTCATTCTCATATCTCACTAGGGCACTATCTAGAAATACAAGGAGAAACAACCCATTTAAAAAAAAATGTATGTTTTTGATTTCATCACTTAGTATGTGCTATTTTGTGGCTTTCCAAAGGATGACATAAAGCATCAAAACACATTTGTCCAACAGGTCCTGCAAGTTGTGAGATTTCAAACAGTCTGATATGTACTAACATTTTCCAAGACCTTTACTGGCTGCCATGAAAGCATCAGGACTGAGTCCGCTGGGGTCAGGCCTGGTAGGGAGATGGAGCTCATTTAGGGCTTTGTGCATTTTCTTTTGGCCATTGCTTATTTGCACTAGGTCTATCTCTCTCTGATCTAGGAAGAGACTTGTGAAGGATTGTCAGGATTGTCAGGCCTTTTGCATAAGAGAGAGCCCAGAAGGGAGATTTTGAAAGAACACCAACACGGGACAAAATCCATGAGATACATGAGAGCACAGACGGAAAGCAGACATTTCTAGCGAGGAAGTCCTAAGAATTCTCTATCCTTGAATAACAACAGGACAAAAATCCACAGTGAAATCAGTCCAACGTTTTAAGAGGACCACTTACATAGGCTGTAAAAAATAGGCAAGTAGATTGCTATAAACCTATCAGTGACTGTCAACAAATATTAGGAGTCTAAAAACTCAAATGATTGAGTGGAAATGCTTGGTTTAAAATGGAAGTATTTGCATCCAGGACTGGGGGCAAAAAGACAATCAGTGAGGCACTGTGATATGGTGATACAAAGAAGGCTTTGTCAGTAAGCGGAATCATTTTTTAAGTACTGAGGAAAATAAGATTGTTAATCTCAAAAATGCCTTTCTCTTTCTCTGGATTGGAATTTCATGCACTTTTAGGAGCACAGGATTTTAGCTGTCCACTACCCTGTGAGGATGGGAAATTAACAAATCCGTGAAAGTGTAAAATGATAAAATATTTGCAAATAAACATGATAAATCTTTGAGTCAGTTGTAACACAAGGGCTAATTTTCAGAAATAGCTATTCTGAGCATTTGCAAGAAGAGGAGGAAATTTTAGTTTTACTTGATTTTAAGTAGGAATTAAAAGAAAGTTTAAGATGCAAAATGATGTTTCTTGTCTTAGCAACTATAACCCACTCATATTCAAAACCTTTTCACCAGAAGTCAAAAATATCACACTATGCGATACTTGACTTTTAAAAGTGGAGCCACATAAAAATGAGGTAACAAAGCAAAATGAAGGGAGCTGCTCAAAGAGCTTGATGGTAGGATGGAGGCTGCCTCCGCAAATATCCATATCAAATTTTCTGATTAAAGGTACATTGCTTATGTAGAAAAAATCCAGAAGACCAAACATGTATGGATAGTATGGATAAATTTCAGAATAAAGGAGACTATTGTATGTAAAAAGACACTCTTCCAAAAGGTGGAACTCATGCATAGATAGAATATAGACAAGAAGATGAACATTCAAATATAAAATATGCCTCTAAATAGAAACATAGTACAAGTAAAATATAAAAATGTAATAGTGGAAGCAAAGAAAGGCTGAGGAGCATGTGCAATTACAGTAACCAGAAAGCCTACAAGAAAGTTAGTGGGATCAAAAATCATCAGTCAGAAAAGACAAGTACATTGCAAAAAGTTGAGTTATTTGTATTAGAATTCACATGGAAGACCAGAAATCTTTCACTTTAATTCTTTATGGCAAATAAGTCTGACATACGTCAAAAAAAAAAAAAGAAAAAAAAAAGAAAAAAGAAAAAAAAGAAAAAAAAGAAAAGAAAAAGTGTCAAGGAAGAGATTTCAGAGCAAATTAGTAAATTAAATGTTAAAAAATTAGGAAGGCAGTATATACATGTATTTTACCCAAAAGCTGTAGAAGAATTCAAACATGAGTCACAACTAATTTTGATTTGAGCAGTAGTTTATATATCAGTCATGTCCTGTAGCAGTAGAATGTAAGGCAGCAGCTATGATACCAATAAAAGCATTGCAAGGGTCAATATGTGAACCTCAAACCAGTAAACCTCATTTCTGTACCAGGAAGATGCTCATCACTATAATAGAAAGTGGAATTAGCAGAAGCAGGAATTAAAAAAAAAAAAAAAAAAAAAAAAATGGAGGGGTCAACACCTATTACTCTTCTTGAATGTATTCTGAAGAAGTCAGTGAGCATAGGGATAAGCTTCTTTCCATTGTCTTAGTCAATTTTTTTGGTGGCTACCAGACATGAAATTTCCAGCTCAGAAACCCACCAAGTTTTTGACTGATGGAAGATATGTATCTTTCTGTTTTTAAAGAGCAACAAATGAGGATTTCCCAGGGCTCTCAGCACTTCCCCATCTCCACCATTCTGAAGCAAATGGGGATCTTGTTCTGAGACGCGACGAGGCTGGGAGCCTTTTCATTTGTCCTGTTTTGCCGATGCAATTGCAGTTGCGCATCTTTCCCACCCTGGTTCTGCATCCATGGGCCCTTTATTTGTTGTCTTTCTTCTCTTCCTTTCAATGAGTTATTTTTATTTGAGTTCTGTTTTTCTGTTGCTCCTCACCCCACATGTCTCAGCAGGAGAGTGGGGCATACTATGCCCTTTATAAATTAAGTATTAATTACATTATTAATTATTATTATGTTCCATTCTCTGGAAGGTTTTATATAAAGGCAGTTAAAATGCATATATTCTCTAAGGTATGCCTGTGGAGTGATTATGGACTTCGTGTTTATACAAAGCCATTGATTTTTCTCACGTCTCCTAATCTATAGTAGCATGTTCTCTTTCAGATAGATGCTATTTTAATATATGTGTCCTCTTTATGTTCAAGTTTTGAATAAAATGTTATGGAAGGGAAAAAAAAAAAAAAAAACCTGCATATTTCCCCACTCATCGACAATTCTTTGTTTCCTGAAACACTGTATTCCCTCAGGAAGCAGAGAAATTGTACTTAACCTTTGTTTTCATTAGTTGCTATATATTGCCATTTTGCTTCCACATAAGGTAATGATGACATTAATGAACCCTGGAGGCAATGAAAGGATTTGCACTCCTAGGTGAACTCAGAAGAAACCATAAGAAACTTGCAGGTATTTTTAAGCAAGGTCTGCTCTGGCTGCTGCTGCCACCTCAACAACAGCCTTGGGCTGCAGGGAGTTTGCACTCTATAATTTATTTCAGAGGTAGTTGTGAACCCTTTGGGTTTTTGTGCCTCCCATTACTTATTTAGCTTTCCTCTGGAAACTTAGGGGTGTTGGAGGCCCAGGGGTAGGCATGTGAGAGCAGCCCTCTGCCCCTCTGCGCTGACCCCCACGTCGGCTGGCAGTGTCCACCGTGAGGAGCTCCTCCCCAAGGCTTTCTTCCAGCCCAGCAAATCACTAGCAGCTTAGCTTACAAAATCCCAAAAGACAGGGGTGCAATGCAGGCCCTGGAGAACTGAGGTTTCTCTAGGGTGATGCTGGTGGTGTGGCATGGAGACCCATCCCTGTGGGACTTCTCCAAGAGCAGGTCTCAGTGTGACAAACCACACTTGCATGGACAACGGTCATGGAAAATGCAGGCTCCCCACACCACAGATGGTTTCATCCTCTTGTGGAACCTCAGACCTGCTCTTTTCCTCCCTCTCCTGGGCCTCACTTGTAAGTGGGGGAAGTTCTCTTAGTTGAAGGACCAGTTAGAGAAAGCAGTTCTCATACTCCTCAGTACCCAAAGATCATCTAACCTCATTGCTACTGTCGTAAAGTAAAATTATCAACAAAAAACAAAACACTATGAAACTACACAACAAAATATTCACTGGAGCTACCAGTGTTCTGAGTTGTGAATGAGAAATATGTTTTAAAAGCCAAAGATTGTCATCAGTTTCTCTAGAAATGTTCCTACTTGACTGCGCGCAAGGAGAAAATTGTATCCTGCTTATGCAAGTGCATGGATACCATTCACCTTAGTGAAATTTCTCCATTCTGAAAGAAGAAATGCCTCTGTTTTTTTGGTCTGTCCTTTAAGATGCGTGACAGCATTAAGCTTAGCTGTACAACCTCAGTCCTGCTTATCTTTTGGAGTCTGGATGTGATTCTTGAAGCATTTTAGAACCTATATTAGAGTTGTCTACTGTGTGTCCTGGGGTTAACTGGGAAGTGACAACAAGGTGATGGACAAGCACATTGCAGTAAATATTTCTTAAAGACATTTTCTTTTTTTTCTACCAGTCCTTGCTTAATGATTTAATGCAACCTTCTGTTGTGCAGTAATGGTCATTGATTGAAGGAGAACACAGTCATTTTATTGCAAAGATTGTAACTTATCACTTTCAGTTTTTCAGATATATTTACATTCATAATAATAAATCACTATATTCTCAGGTAAGCCATGATGAGGCCAGTATGCTCTGAATTCTCCCAGTGGCCCAGAGATCAGTATCTAGCTCTGAAGAAATTCACAGCCAGGGTTGTAAAAAAAGTCTAGATTTTGATGCCAGTGTTATATGTTTATGCCTTTCCTAAGTATTAGGCTTCAGAAAACAGCTATCTTTGTCTAGGTCTGCAGTCTCAATGAGACAAGCTGGAAAATGAGAAAGATTGATCATTCATCATAACAACAGGGTTAAATAAGCCAAATAACCAAATAAGTTATACTCTATGTACCCAGCAAACCCAGCAGCCACTGCCTGGTGGAAATACTTTCAGCTGACCTAGTTGCACTGATGGAGCCCCAGGCTGGCCTCATGCAAAGAACCAAAGCAAAAGCAAAACTCTTTCTTTTTAAGCTGTTTAAGTGCAAAACTGGAGTGTGTGGATCTGGGAGCAGTCCCAGGAGACACTTCAGTCAGGGAGACAGAGCACCAAGACTCTCTCCATCTGGCCATGCTTAAAGTACCAGCCCGAAACCTGCCGCTCGATGCTTCTCTCCTGCTTTACTCCCCATCCCTGGGGCCGCCGACAGGGCAGCCCACAGCAGCGCTCCCAGGAGCATCCGCAGGGAACAAGCAGCACAGTTGGAAAGCGAGGAGGTGCACGGGCTCCGTGCGCGATGGCAGAGGTGTCTTGGAAGCAGCTGGCTGTTCCACTGGCAGCGGGTAATGACGCAGCCCCCTTGCAAGCCCAGATGTGATTCTACATTCCTGCAGCTGTTCTGACGGGAATTGCAACACCCGAAACATCTGCTGCTGGGAATCGATGCCACCACACTTACATGATCTTTTAGGGCTGTAATTTTTTGTTTGTTTGCTTTTTTTTTTTTTTTTCTTTTGAAAAGACGCTGTGTTTATAGGATGCCGTTTGCCCAGCAGGGACCACTCCTCTGGAAAGAGGGGATGCCCACATAAAACTGAGCAATGTGTCTGTACAACCGGGCACAAAAATCAGATTTAGGGTTCACGCTGCACTGATGTCACAAGCGAGCTTCAGGGGGGGTTGACACTGCAGAACATTATGGTCTGTCATGTAAATATATATGTAGGGGGTTGCTGAAATGAAGTCATTACTGTGTGCTGCATAAATATGCATTTAGACCATCTTAATAATACAGAAGCACCAGTCTACCAGCTAATTACATATTTAGATCGTGGGAGAGTTGGCTGTTTTGAAATCCAGTAGTTACTTACACGCATGAAAAATACCATTACAGCAGAAGAGATCAGAAGACCATACTATGCCATTAAAATGAGGAACAAGGAAGGACAAGAGCACGCGGGAGCAAACAGGCTCTCGGTGCGGAGAGGCAGTGTAACTTTATAATGCCCAGAATGGTCCACTGAACTATATAGGGAAAAAAAAAGATTTCCATCTGAGTATCCTCTGAATATCAGGATTAATCTTGACGTGCAAGTTTATGACTGGATTGCTCAAACTCAATAGAAACATATTTTTCTAATGGAAATGCCGACTTTACTCCACAACACGAGCAATCAATACTTTAATTCCTTACTTCCCTTGACCATGGGCAGGTAACGCACAAAAGAAAAGCAAGAGGGCACGGAAAAGTCACACGAGCGGCCGTGCTGCTGCATTCATTAGCGGTGCCATTAATGACGCTCCGCTCCTTGCCGAGCAGTTCGGCGTGGGCTCGCCCGTCTCCCAGGCCCTCCCGCTCAGGGAAGTTAATCCCAATATGTTTGGGCCGCTGCCGAGGACGCGCTGCGCTCCCGCGCAGTCTCCTGCATGTCGATCAACTCCCAAACACTCCGGAAAGGGAGTCCCACTCCACGTGCGTTGCCATGGGAACTGGCGGTGCTGTGGGATGGCTGTGGTGGCCTGGGGATGGCTGCGCCCGGACACCCGGAGACAGACCAAGGTCAGGGTGGGAAACCGAAGGGAGGTGGGAAGAGAAGTTGGGGGAAATGGGGCAAATGAGGAGGGGGACAAGAGGAAAAGGCGAGGAGCAGAAGATGGGAAAGGTAGGTCGGAAAAGGAAGGGAGGCATCCTAGAAAAATTGCTTCCCGTGGAATCACCATCCTGTTCCTGCTCTGTGGGGCTGCTGTGGAGAATGAACCATCTCCGGGCAGGGTGAAGGCTCGTGGGATGACCTGGGACAACCACCCCGCCACAGGAAAGTCAGGGGCCATGGTGCTAGAGGGGATGCTGGTGAGCAGGCGGAGAGGAGGACGCGCCAAAGAGACAAAGCAAACACACACGCGGCTTCTCCCACAGCGGAGGAAGCGCCGAGGTACCTTCCCCATGTTTTCTTCGGCTTGTTTTCAGGAGAGGCACCTGGGTTGCATGCTGCATCTCCAGCAAAGAAACCCCAGCAAAGCAAGCCCTGCTCCTCTCTTCGGCATCTCAGTCAGCAGTAATTTATATCGCTGTTCCTCCTTAATAAAATCCATCGTGCACTCCAAAAGAGTAACTAGGACACTTAGTTTTTATTCCACATGCATCTCATTTGTCTTCAGCAGGTTCTTCCATAATCTCATCATTATTGCAATCACCCTCTGAGGACAGCTGACTTGCATTAATCAGCTAGGCCTCTCATCCCTCACCAGATTCTTTACAGTTTTACTGTGCCCTTGGGCATCCTAACTTTACTTGAAAAATTAATAAACCTCCCCTCTCTTATCTTACCTTATTAATGTCTGTCTTTGTAACCCATTATCCCTGCATCTCATTGGTGACCATTTGAGGAGGTGGTTACCACCAAAGGATTGCGCCCTAGTGAGGCAGCACACAAGAGTGCTCTACGTAATTGAAAAATAAAATTCAAAAAAAAAAAGAGGGGAAGTGACAGAAAGAAAAAGGCCAAAAATAAAGACCAGCATCACTGTTTACCAGCTCAGGTGACAGAATAAAAATATGGGAGCTCTTATGAACCCAATAAAGACCATTAAGACCCATTGGATAGTTCCTTCTTCTTGCTCTGTGAGCCACATCTTGCCCTGCAGCCCCCTCCCAACACGTCCCCCTCACTCCTTCTCCCCTCTCCTCCCGCACACTCCGTTAAATCTGACTCGTTAGCTCGAGGAGTTCTGAAGCACTGGTACGTTAATCACTTGTGTTTGCACACGCTTTATGTGGGTTGTTGGTCATGGTCGGTAGTTATACTGGCTGTCTCCCTTGCTTACTTAAAAGTACAATCCAATTGGAAATAAAGATTTTGCAGGTTTGCTCATTTCACACAGTGATAGCAGCTGGTAAGTGTCTTTCCCAATTCATCAGAGACCTCCCAGACCACCTGCTCTTGGCATCCCGCAAACAGCTGGCTCTGTGTAAGTACCATAAGCTATTATCTTCCTCAATAAATAATGAAATAAAGAAAGAAAGCAGGACAAAACCGTGTCTTTGTAAATAAAACACATTCATGACTAGCCATCCGTCCTATTTCAGAGAAGAAGAAACGGAGTTAAGATCCTTCACTGGATTTAGCGGTGCCATATAATGGAAAATGGAGATAAATCAACACCAACGTATAAGGCTCTGTATTTTCTTTCTCTCTTTCTTCTCGAAACCTGCTCTATTTCTGAAAAGGCCACGGGGAGCTTTTATGAAACTTTAGCTAATGTCACCAGATGTCCCACTACTGAGAGGTGAATCTCGGCCTGTGAAGGGCTGCCCCTCGTAGCTTCTCGTTTTGAAGCGGACTTTGCTCCTCTCCGCCCGGTCCCGAGAGCGGGCGCGAGGTCACGGTCCCCTCCCCGGCGCTCTGCTGCCTGCCGGGCTGCGGCCGCAGCTCCCGCCGGCCCCGGGACGCTGCCGCTCCGCCAGCGCAGGAGACGGAGCCCAGCCTGAGGCCCCTGGAGCGGGAAAATCGGGAAGGACTTTCAGGATGAGACAGAAGAGGAAGAGGATGGGGACGAGCAGTGCCAGAATATTCCCTCTGAGAATGAGTGAAGATTTTAATACGAAAGTGGGGTATTTTGGGCACAAAGCCTGTCCCTCTCAAGGAGTTTTATTTTTTAATTCATGAATTCTATGAGGTGCAGCTATCAGATTTTTTGCCCTGCACAAAAGGCAATAAATATATGCAATCTGTTGCATGAATGATTTATACCAGCACAATTTAAATTTAGGGCCTGATTTGTTTTTTTTTTTTTTCAAATGGCCTCCTGTTTTATGTTTGCCACAAACCAAGGACGAGAGCGATGGCACTCGAGATCTCACTGCCTGAGCTGGGGAGCGTATGGGGAAGCGCAGAGTCTGCCACGCTTTGCAAACTCGGTGGGCAGCCCCATTCCCTGTAATGCCGGCAGGCAGCAGGCAGCGCCCGCGAGGCTGCCTGAGCCCCTGCTATTGCAAGGGAGGCCTGGGAAAACAATGTGTAAAGTTGGCTTTTAGCATCCTCTAAAAATTTGACATTTCTCGTAACAATTATTTTTTCCCCTATTGGGCCACAGCATTCCTGTGGGATTTGCTACTGAAACGAGAGACCAAGGCATCGCTCTCCCTCCTTAAATCCGCCAGCAAGCTTCGCACAGGACAGGGGCATGCAGGAAGAAGCTGCAGTTTTACCCCATCTACTGCAGGCAGCAGCTCTGTGCTGGCACCTGCACCTCCTAGTTTGCTCCTGGTGTAGAGCAGGAGCAAGTTAACACCTTCCGGGCATGGTGTGCGATCAGAGGGGAGCACGGCAGGGACTGTGCCTTGGAGTGGGGGCTCCAGTGGGACCTAAAACCCTGTGAATGACAAGGCCCTGCCGTGTACTTTCAAGTTAGCATTTAAACACCATGGGAAGGATAAGAAATGTTCATGACAAGTTTTTTCTTGTCCCACATCACCTTGCTGTCCTTTCCAGTCTCTCTCTCCTCCCTCTCTTTCTTTTTCCTGTTTTAATACCCAAAAGCAGCAAGGTGCAGAGGCGAGTTCACACATAAACCTGAGATGCAAACGGATCTGCCCAGCGCTCGCCCCCCCTTTCCGGAGCGGCTGGGAACACACTGGCACAAAGGCGATTCTTAAGGAAAATCTCAGTGTGGGGAAAAAAGAAAAATGATGTCAGATTTCTAATAGCGCTTTCTGAGCTGCTGGATACCCGAGGGACAAAGCTGCGCTGCGGTGCCCTGTCTGCTCCCCACGGATGGTGCCTGGAGGCAGTGGGGATGCTGGAGGGAAGGGGGAAGAAAAGGAAGCAAAGTCTCAGGGAGAAGCGAGGAGATGCATCAGGCTGCAGTTTTCGAGTGAAATAAGAGCAAAGGAGCAAGGGGCTGTGACAAGCATCAAACCGGGTGGCTGCGTCTGTGGCTCCCAGGAGGCCGGGGAGAAAAATCCTCCTGTGGCAGCGTCTCTTTGGGGCACTAGTGGGAGATGCAGAGAGGAGGGAGAAACAGCTAGGTAGGTCTCAGACACCGAGCATTTTGCAATTCCTCTGCCATGGCGTTTATGTATTTTGCCAGCAGGGAGCTAAGCACTGTCCTACTCATGCTCACGGCAGCACTCGATGCGGTTCCTTATGCTTGCAGTAAACCGGAGCCCGAAGCAAAGCCCCAGACCTAAATGTTCCTCCGCTCTCAGCATCAGGTTTTCTTTATGCCCTATAACTTTCAGCTTTTTCTCTTTTTGCCACTAAGCATTTTCTGAAACTTGTGGCTGGAAGCTATAGCTTTTATGGTATTTTTAGTACGCTGCATGGTTGTTTAAAGTGCACCTTATAAAACTTCAGTCCTCAGCCAGCCCCCTATAAACTGGCTCTGTTTTACATCAACAGGCTCAAGCCTTCCTTGCCATTCCCCACCCTCCCCTTTTAATAATGAGGCAAAATCTATAGTAGGAATTTCTCTCACATGTGCTGATGCAGCCTACTCAGAATTCAAGACAGGAGGCTTTTACTTTATTTTATTATTTCACCAGGACTAAAATCCTCAAGATACTATTTTCATTTTTAAGAGCAGCCTGGGTAAACAGTGAAGATGGAATTAAGAATTTTGCTCTTGACACAAAGAAGCTTGAATAAAATGAACTTGGGACATAGTGCGTAACCTAGCCAAGAGTCCAAAAAAATTAGCTAGCAAAAAAAGAAAGAGAAAAGAAAAGAAAAGAAAAGAAAAGAAAAGAAAAGAAAAGAAAAGAAAAGAAAAGAAAAGAAAAGAAAAGAAAAGAAAAGAAAAGAAAAGAAANAAGAAAAGAAAAGAAAAGAAAAGAAAAGAAAAGAAAAGAAAAGAAAAGAAAAGAAAAGAAAAGAAAAGAAAAGAAAAGAAAAGAAAAGAAAATCATTACGAGCACAGGCCTGATCTATCATAACTCAGGCTCCAAACATCCAGAAAAACATGGGCAGTTCATCTCTCATTTCTCATCTGGCCAAATTGGTGGCTATGCTACTCTTCAGGTATTCATTTTGAAGAATTCAGTTTTGCAGGCAGCAGCTCACATTTTTCTGTAAAAGGCAATCATGGGCAAAGCCCTATGGGTGTGAGGTTTGGTTTGCATCCATCCTCCAACAGCAAGGACTCTTCTTTAAGATTGAAGTGAAGTATCTTGAGAACTTAGATCTGCAAAAAAGAGCTAGAAACACCATAATTTTCCAGACGGTATCCACTACTTCTTTCCCATCAGGTCAAGCAAATTCTCTTGTATGATAATGCCACCTCTAACTAGTATACTATAATATTCCTGTAAAGATAGCCTAGAACACCTAGCTGAGGCCGGAGATTTGGAGCAGTAGGCACATGGTAAGTGTATTAATTAATTAATAAAGTAATTCTCTGGAAAAAAAAAGCCATCAATGAATTCCTTTCATCACTTTTGCACTGACCTCTGTGGGGCTCCTTATCAACACATATTCCCAAAACTGAAGTCACAGTAGACCAAGGATACCCAAAGGAAGTATTTTTATTTTCTTCAGTTATCACAGTTTCTTTCACTGAATTTTACACTAAGGAAACGGGGTTTCACACTTCTGAAAGGTCTTCCAACCACCTCTGAACACCATCTTCCACTCCAGCACTCGAGCCCTTAGTTCCCTTTCTTCAAGCATTGTCATGAACAAGGAAACATGTTTTTCAAGCTATCTGCAACCATCGTTGCAACTCCTGTGCTTTAGTTAAAAAACAAAAGTAAATGGAAGGTATGGAGTATCAATGGGAGGTAGCACTCAAGCTGATGGTGCAGCACTGTTAATTACACAATACTTCTACTGAGCAGTTCAGTGGTAATTCTTACTGCTATTCCTCCTTAATAAGATCCATTGTGCACCATAAAATAGTAAGTAGGACACAGTTTGTATTCCACATGCATCTCATATCTCTTTAGCAGGTTCTTCCATATCCATAATCTCATCATTATTACTATTACCCTCAGAAGACAGTTGACTTGCATTAATCAGACAGGCTGCCATTCCCTTGCCAGATTTTCTGCAGTTTTATTGTGCTTTTGGACATTTTAATTAACTTGAAAAATTAATTAAAAATCTTACCTTATTAATATCTCCTACCTTCCCCCTGCTCTGTAATCTATTATCGCTGTTTATCATCACTGACCAGTCAATTTCAGAATGGTCATGTAATGGACAAGCACACCAGAATGCCTACGTGATGAAAAAATGATAGGGTGACTCTGAGATATGTTAAAACACTCAAGCTGATCTTTTATTTAAAGTATACATGAGTACCAGAGAAGTAAAAACAAACGGCTACAGCTCATTGAAGACTGTTCCAATTCTTCTCACTCACACTGTAGCTTAAATCCTCAAATCTTTCTTCTATTCTTGCATAGTTGGTTGGAGATTGCCAGACTATAGACTGAATGAAATGAAGCCAACTCATTTAAGGATGCCAGGGTATATCCCTGAGACTGGTCACCAATCACATTAGTTAGAGTTTTACAATATTCTTTATGGAAAAAAATAAATTAAACAGGGATGTATGGAAATTAATAAGGAGTCCACGGAAAATATTCTTAAAACATATATAGTTTAATAGAGTAAAACAGCCTTCTACTGATATTTTTAGAACAAGCTACAGAACTTGGGAAAGAACAGTTATTTCATCATGAAATTCATTAGGGCAGTTTAAAATTCAGAAGAAGCTGCAATATTTTTTACAAAAAAACAAAAAGCTTTTAAGAAAGGGAGCCAGCCAGACTAACGGCCAAGCTGGATGCAAGGCACGGTAAGGGTCTGCAATCTTGTCCTCAGCGCTTAAGTTGGAGGTGCTAGCTGGGATCTCAGCTCTGTTGTGTTCGATGCTGCTCCAGCTCATACAAAAAGTGCTGCCTAGTTTAAAAGGCCTGCAAGCAAAAGAGCAAGTTCTTGTTTTAGTGTGCCTTTGCTGTGAATCTTCTCTTTTTAGCAACCATAACATGTTTTGGCAATGGAGGAACTTCAGATCACCTCTGCTATATAACTTAAAGTGGTATCTTAGCCTTTTGTTAAGAGTTGCTAAGGCACATCTGAGCCAATTCCTTACGTTACAGCAGAGGCGGTGGAAGTGGTAGAAGATCACACCCCTTCGGAGGCCTGGTGACCCTGTTCCCCATGAAGGAGAGAGGCAGCACCACTTACTGCAGTAATCCACAGTGGGTTTCTACGGGAAAAGTACAGGAACAAGATCAGGTGCTTTAGCAGATGCTGCTAATGATGCTGAAGAGCTTTTAGGAAAAAATGGAACCTGATGGAGATGCAGTGAGGATCAGGCTTTACTTTCCCCAGGTAGAGACCCTAACAGTGAGGAAAGCTTGTCTTATCGAAGCGATGTGGCTCAGGGCTGGGTTAAATCCCACCTACGGACACCCTTTGTGCACAGAGCATATAGACACTGCCTGTCTCTGGGCCACGTTTGTAATTGGAGTCATGTAAGCAACTCCAGCTAACTCTACTGCTCAGTGGAGATAGGCAATATCAAGGGAAAAATGAATTGAAAAAATTCCAAAACTTTTCCAGAAAGAAGGATGATCTGTGGTAGAGATACCCAAACTGCCTGTTTTTAATCGTTTTAAGATCAAAGAGCTTGTTTTTTAAGTGAGGTCAGAGTTTCATGAACACAGGCCTTCGCCCACTTGTTTTTTGAGCAAATATCTAGATTACCAGAAGACAAAGGAAAAAAAATGTCCAGTACCTCTTAATTCATAACAAAAAGCACTTTGAGGTAGTTTAAAGCTGTATTTCCTATCGGAGCCAAGAAAGAAGCTTCTGAATTATTTAGTAGTCTCAGACCTTTCAAAAGGAGAAGAAACTCATTGCATGGTTCCATGGGACTTAGATGAAGCTGTGTGGGTAGGAGTATTAGATATTTATTCACCGTGGACTTTGATAAATAATTTACCAGTTCAACTGTGACTAACAGTATTGGTGAATGGCGAGGTCTCTGCAGTGAGCAAATAGAAATGTTTCCTCTATTGAGTGCTCAGGTGAGGTACCAATCTCCTACAGAAATTCAAGATGCATTCTGTAGAAGTCAGTGAGGCAGCCAGAAAGTTTCATGGTATGTGGACAAAAGTATTCTTTGCTGTTTCATAGCGACCACTATGGATCCAGTCTTACCTGCCTTAGACAAAATTAACAGGTTTATTAACGTAAGCTTGGACTACTGGATCATAGGTGCCCCTCATGCAAGGCGGTGATGCTTTTCACACAGATATCAGAGAGCTAAGGGAAGTGTCTTATTTTTATAGTGACCAGACGAAACGGTTATGAATCCTTCTGCCCAGAAGAGGAGACGGGGCACTTGCAGCCGCGCATACAGGAAGGGAGTGTGCTCTCCACTAACGCTGCTAAATGCACAGAAGCCGAATTTATGCGCATTCCTAAATAGTGTATCTTTCGCTTTCCTTTTAAATAGATGGCCCAGAGGCCATCTTTAAACCTCCTATCCCACTCCTCTTTTGAACTAGCCCCATTTATACTTTCAGTTGCCTGTGCACATTATCAAGCAATAGTGACATCAAGTGGTATAGTTTAGCTTCCCTACTCATTCCCAGGGCAGCTATCGATTGTCATCAATCCTTTCTATAAACGTATCTGAAATAAATCTAATATCGGACATTTATCCTGTAGAGGGTATTGCTCATCAGCTTGATTTAAGTTATGTTTATATAGGATTATAATATGATTTACAAGAGACTTTCCAACTTTTCACTGTATGGTAGCTTTAAAGTTCTCTGTCAGAAATATGCCTGTATAATCCTGACTACAAGAAGATTAAAATCCTTCTTCTCGTATGTGATCGGTAGCACAGGGCAGACCAATGCAGCAGGAATGAGTATTATTTATTATTTGTATTCAATGTATGTCTAGTATGCACCAGCAGGGATTAGGGCTCTGTTGTGCTAGAGACTGCAAACGCATGAGGAAAACTGTTCTCAGGACCAAAAAAGCTTGAAGTAACCTCAGATGAAAAATGAAAAAGGCAGCAGCAGTCAGCAGATGGGAGAGCACAAGCCCATAATGACACAAAAGCAGCATAGCAAAGAGCGTCCTGCCCCCATCATCTTCCGAAAAGGCAAGAGCTCAGCACAGGCCTTTCACTTAGGGGCACACATCCCCTAAAGCTGTGGAAAACTGTTGTGATGGTAGAACAAGCAGTCTTGGCTGATGGTATCTGGCGATGGAACAAGCTGCCAGAATGATCCAAGGACTCCAAGGTCCAGCCATTGCCTAGAGCCACAGCAAAACCCTGCGATATCCTCAGCGGCAGTTCCACCTGCATCCCAAAACCTGCAGCGGAAAATGTGTGGCCTTTCCTTCAAACCTACCAATGTTATGCACGAATATTTCAACAAGATGTACCAGCTGATCAGTACAAAGGATTCTGAAGATATTTTCACCACCTTCCCAGTGGTGCATTTTATTTTCTGATTCTTGTGAGCAATTATTCACCTGATATATCTGTGTGGTTACTAATCCTAATTAGTTAAGGAAACTCTCCTTGAATCCTGAACGTTTTCTCGCCCAGTGTATTAAGTTCCTAAGCCCATTCCCCAGGCAGGATAGGTCTGACCAGCGTCAAACAAAAGGGCTTGGAAGAGGAGTTGCTTAGCACACAGCACCTCCTCCAGGCACCTTCCCTTCTAAACCACAGAACATGGGAGCTCCAGCAGCTTCAACACATTCCCTGCGTTCAGTGCCTTTAGGGCCTGAAGTGAAGATGTCGATACAGAGAAATGAGAATCAATGATTTGGAAAGGAAAATTATTTTCTTCTCCTTCCTCCATTAGGGACCGTGACAGTGTATGTGACATAGGGGAACTCGGCATCCTTTCAGAGGTGCTTCTCAGTTTCCACCACAGCGGACATGTCTACAAAGGAAACCAAGGGGACTCGACATCATGAGGATGCCAGCTTTGATCTCGTAGCATGAAGAGCAAAATCAAAGAAGGCACAAAAGCATAAGCCTAAGAAGTGTGACTATACTGAGGGGCTGGAAGAACAAGAAAGGGGCTTGGTAAGGGTTTTTTTGTTCTCCACGCCAAAGGCCGTGGGGACAGCCATGTGACCACATAGGATCTCCATCTGTGGCTGCCCAGCCTTGGTGCTCGTCACCAGGACACACCGGAGCTCCCGGCTGTAGGGAGCTGTGTAGGGCACCCTCAGTGGAGCTGTTAATCACAGTAGCCACCTAGCACCTAGCACGGATTGCTCTGCTCCTGCTAAAATCACACCTTCATTTCTCTGGTTCCTCTGCACCAGAACAGCAAAACTGGGTTTCCTGTCAGAAGAATAAAGGACTGGTCTGACCATGTATTTTCCTTTCTTTTTTTCCTAGCATTTACACAACCAAATTCCCAATTCCTTCCCGCTAGCACTGGGAAGTCAGCTGGTTAACACAGAGACCCTGTGTGATGGCAGAGGCTGGGGGGCCCAAATTAGAGGCCCCTCTGCCCTGTGCTGTAAGACAGCCCCAGTTATTCCTGAATACAGGTGCAAGTGAGAGAACATGTTCTTCGTTATTAGCTATTCACCATGTGTTCTCCAACATTCATTAGCCTCCTGTTTAACTAGAGTTATTCAAGTAAGGAGCAGAGACAATACCATATGACTTATGTGAGCACTCACACACCGTGAATAATGCATAGCAAATAGCCAAAGTGAACCTCTCAATGCACTGGAAGTGCTTTGTCCAAGCTGTTTAACAAATACTCGGGAGTAATATTCTCATAGCCTTAAATTGGACCTTGTTGAGCAACAATTAATGTACAAACCCCACCCTCAAAAAAGAAAGCAAAACTAAAAGGCACCCTGACTTTACTGATTTTACTTACAGTGCATAATCTCAATAGGCTCTACTTGCTTACAACTATGGGATATTTTCCTTAGATCTTCCGGAAGGGGAAGTATATATGTATGTTTATATATCTGCACTTGATCCCTTTTTTTCTTGCCGTTGTTACTGCTTTCTGCAGTTTTCTGGATGGCAGTAATATTGAAATAATTGCCTCTGACAGCAGACTGTTAAGTGGAAGCACAGTGGAAAAGTAGGACACTGCTCCAGCCGTACAGGAATTCACCCTGTCGAGCTTTGGAGGGAGGGATGTTCTTTCCAGTAGTGAGTTGCCTAAGCTGGGTGTGGAGACTATGTAAAGTGAATGGATATACCCAGACACGGACCTGCTCTGTCATTCCGGCCTGTCAGGGTCTGACATTTACTCAGGCTTCTTCATGTTGGGTTGTCATGTTCTGTTGAATTCAGTAATCTACCTAGAAATGAGAGGTGGCAGGATCAGAACTATGAGACAAAGAAGATTATGGGAGCTGAAATTATCTTCTACAAAACAAATTACAAAAAAGTTAATTAAATAAATTAAAAAATAAAATCAAAGCTAGGTATATCTCCTTGCTATTATACTAATAGCAGGAAGACTAAAAAGATATCCACATCCTAAGCATGTGTGGGTTGAACAGCAGCTTGGAAACCTCTCTAAAGGACCTAGGAGACTGCTGAGAAGATGTTTAAGTGTCAGGCTTTCAAAGCAATTAAAACCCTAACGGAGTCCAAAATGACCATGTCTTCTCCAATGTGCTCTCCCACAACGTGCTGTGAGCCTTGACTTTAATTGCAAACACTCAAGATGAACACAAGGAGCTTGATCCTAATGCAAAGTTTAGCTCAGATTACCAGAAGGGTCCAGGGTAGCTTGTAAGCAAAATGTGCATATCCTCTGCACTTAGGCATAGCACATATCATCATCCCTGGGAAATATGTGATCCACCACAAAAAGAAATAGGTAGACTCAGAATACCAATTTTTTTCTCCTTGCAATCAGAAACAACTTTTATTCTTAATATGAGTTCAAACACACCTCTTGGTCCATTTTATTTCATATTATTCTACTTTGTACTTTTGCACAGGAGCCATGAGTAGGGCTGCAGATAGAGTGGAAAATCCCAGAGCTGTGTTAAAAAAACTCCAGATGTAAAGCAAAATGGATTAATACACTTTTCTACAAAGTGGTAAAATGAAAACACGTCTGATGGACTTCCACACAGTTTGCCTCAGGCAAAGAGCATTCCATTAAAGTAAAAATACATTTGGTTAGAGCAAATTAAATGTTCCCAAGGAGGAATAGCTTAAGGTCAAAGGTGAAGCCACTTTACTTGAACACATGTTTTCAATCTGTTTGACCTCTGTGATCAGCAAAGCTCAGAAGTGCAAAGGGGAAGAAGCTTAAAAGAGAAGAATAGAAAGGGAAGAATAGAAAATAAAGAGTAATGCATAAGACAGCTGCTTAATATAGGCATAAACTCCCTCTACTAAAAAAGAAAAAGTTTTGAAGAGTTCCTCTGTTCGTTCTTGGGGTAGTAAAAGGCCTGAAATATCCTGACTATATTACAGAATAGTGCTTTTTTGTTGTTTTTTTCTCATCACTGGGATGGAAGGAATAACACTTAAGCTGTTACGGCACAGACTTGCGTGCGATAGAGTGGCTGACGGTGAACATGCCTGAAAGGACCCAAGAGAAGTGAAGAAAAAAACGAGCAAAGGTAGGACCATCGTCCTGCTGGATCAGTGCCCTGTTTTCCAGCAGCTCGCTGACAGCCACTTCGCTGGGCACATTTGTGCCCCCAGGAACCCGAGGGCTGGAGCAGTCAGGCAGAGAAGAGCAGCCCACCAAGATACCAGGCACTAGAGACTTCTCACGTGAGCCACTTGATGACTTAGGTCCAGTGCAGAGGTTCAGTGCCTGCCCTGGCTCATTTACCAGACTTGTCAAAGCTCAACTCTTATCCCCATAGTCTAGGCAGACCAAGCAGGTAATGGGCAAAGGAAGAGCAGGGGCAAGAGAAAATAAGGTTGAGTGTTTAGAGCTGCCTCACCTCTTCCTCTCTCTAATAGGTACCACAAGTCATGGTTGTCTTCAGCACAAAGTGAATGTTGGGAGCCCAAGATTCAATGTGGTCAGATTAAAAACAAACAAACAGATAAATAAATAAACCTTCAGCTTAACGCTGTTTTGGAGCTTGCTCACTCAAGTATATGCAGAATACAAACTGCAAACCCTTTTATAGCCCGCCGTGGGTTCACAATCCTGCTAACACGGCGCATTCACTGTCCCGGCAGCAGTGTAGGACTGGATTTCCCTGCTGCTAGCACACGAGAGAGGATCCTCTCAGCAGCGCTGTCCCTCGCAGTCCACATTAATCAGGTCAACAAGAACGGGTTTTGCTTCACGCTCTCAACGAAAGGCTGTTGCCTCGCATACCAGAAGTCCACAGATCCTTTGGACAAGCCAGGCTTACCAAGCAGCCACATTTGGTCAGACTGCTGTTTTAAAGCCAGCCAGGGTAGCTACTCAGTATATCACAACTCATCTGTTTGCTACAGGTTTGCAGATTCATTGGCCTGTCTCCATCTATGACAGCTGTGCTATTGCCTATGCCACCGCAGGGAGAAAGGTGCTTAGGTCCTTCCCAGGTTATTTTACTGTGGATTGATCCATCTGCAACGCTGCAGCTGCCGGTTGAACCCTGGTAGCTCTCTACCCATCCACACGCTAGCGGGCACCAGTGGCACCAGTGTGTCTGCCGCGCACAGCCCTGGGCTCAGCTGCGGCCTCGTGGCCAGTTTGCTCCCTTCTGGGCAAGGAAGATTTAAGTGACATATCCCCCTTGGTTTTCAGCATGTGTTTGTCTTCTCCGTTGCTTCAGAGGAAGATAACCATGACTGCCTTCTTCAAAATGAGAATGTGTCTGAATCTCTGCTATGTCCTGGTCGGGAGCAGCAGCTCTGAGTTTGCCACCAATCCCAGCTCTCACCAGTCACGAAAACTCAAAGCCAGTACCTCAGGCAGTGTGAATGAGAAGAGCTGAATCAATTTTGATTGTCTGATACAGACTGAAATCCACCAGAAAGCTGGTAGGCAGCAGTCAGAAAGTGCTCAGCCATCTAGCAGCTCCTCCAGGCACAAATCACCCAGAACTTCCGACCAGAACTCACCCTGCTGAGAGTCAGTCCCGTGCTGCCCACCTCACTTCCTGAGCAGGTCTCCTGAAACCAGGCTCAAATCACTGGCAAGATCCCCCCTATTTACACCTTGCTGAATGGCCCAATGCATGCAAAGGGAATGTTACACCCGTCTGGGAGTAGCTCCGCGGCAGGAGGAGGCCGTGCCATGTAGGGAACACCACCACTTACAGTTGCCACTTGCACAACGCACCGCATGCCTCAGACAGCTGTGGCTTCACAAATTATAGTGCGGTGTCAACAGCGCACCTGTGAGGAGATTTTAGGAAAGAGGCGCAAAGAAGCCACGGGCACGTGGAGGGGACCCGCAGGCAGAGTCGCTGGAAGTGCGCGTGGCCCTGCGCGCTGCGGCTGGTGCAGCTTTTCCCCGCTCCGCACGCAGACTTGCTCGGCTGGCCGTGGAGGGCAGCGAGCACGCTGCCGTCACCCTTGCACGGCTCGGCCCCGCGCTGCCGTGGGCCGCGGTGCTCGGGACCCGCTCTGCACCGCGCAGCCGGCGCGCTTCGGGGCCGGGCAGCGCGTGGGGGGCTGGCGCGGGGCTGGGGCTTTGCACGCGAGATGAGGAGCAAAGATCCCAGTCGTTTCCCTTTCATCTCTCTGTGCCGCCGAGGTCTCCACTTGCGCGTGACTCATCTGCAAGCACAAATTACCGTGCTAAAGTATTCTTAGGAGAAATAATTAGCCACAAGCACCTCCTCTGCAGCCTCCTGTATCTGCCTCAGGGGACTGGGGCGCTTGACATAAATCATTTAGTCCCGAGCCCTAGCACACACCTTTCCCAAAGGAGCCCGTAATTGGCAAAGTAGTTGCCAACTGGGTTTAAAGTGATTTGAAATTGTTTTCCATACAGCCTTGCTGATAGCAAAAGGTTTCCCCTTTTCCTCAAGCATGAGTTACAGTAACATGATTGAATGTAACCAGTTATTCAGTTCAAGCTGTGATTCTGATACAGTATAGACAATATAAATTCCCCAGAGCTCTGTGAGGCCACCTCAATGGTCCATTTAAGTCCAATTCAATTAGGCTCACTATAGTTCTTAGGATTTCTTAGGTATGTTTGCAGCAGCCTTGGGGTTTGAATGTGAGAACAGTATTCATCTAGGAGTTTTAAATTAGGTCTCAGGTGTCATCACTCTAAATGAATTATTACAGTGGTGTGTTCATGCCATTACAGGTAAGGTTATGTTAGTGTCTCCACTCAGCTATTTTAACACACTAAGGGTTGGAGCTTGGCATGTAAGGTCCTTGCCGTACAGTGACTTTTTTAACCCCATTTTTTTAAATAATTAGGCCGTCTGGCACCAAACCAGATTTAAAGCACACGTAAACAAGTTGTTTACTTTCAGCTGCCGAGCAGTCGTTGGCAATGTGGTCTAGGGCATCCTGCGATGTCTGTAGCACTGCCCCTGTGCTCCTGCCGACCATGAAAGAGGAGCACAAGGTCCCCGTCCTGCCCAGCAGACAGGTGGGCGACACGCGATGCCGCGCGGGCCCGCACAGGAAGGGGACCTGTTTCTGCCTTGCTCACCTCGTGACTTCAGCTTTTGATTCTGAAGCCCTTCTGCTTTCCATGTACTTCCCCAGCCATGGCTGGTGGGGAGGGAAGCACAAAGATAATGTTTTCTTTGTGTTTTCTTTGCTTTTTCTCCTGTTCTACCTGAATTTCATCTCTCCCATATTAAACATTTATCGAAGGGTTCTCAGGGATGAGTGTGTTGAGAGGAGGGAAGTACTGCAGGATGCCATATGCCACCTCTGTGTTGTGCCTATAGATCTACAGAACCACATGGTTCCTCTAGCAAGCCAATGCAGATGTCAGAAGTTTAGGTGAAGCTTACCTCAAAGAAGTAAGGAAAGAAAAAAAAAAAAAAAAAAAGGAAGGAAGAAAGAAGATGTATAATTTTTGGCAAGAAAATGTGGAAGTTTAATTGATGCTTGGTTTGACTGAATGCAGAGACTGGTTCACAAAGAGCAAAGAAAATACATTTTTACTGACCTAAATAGCAAAATTATTTTCCTTATTTTACTCTGGTCCCATTCAGTGGCTCCAACAGAAATGAGACACCTCTTGGCCCATGACTGTATTAACAGAAAAAAGTCACAGTCCTGCTAGGACTAAATAGGCAAATGGCAGTGGACATTTCACAGGTGAGGACTGAGGAACAAAGAAATCGGGTGGCCCTGACATAGTTACGCATGCTGTTGAGTTCCCTGATTCTGAGTCTCCTCAGAACCAAAAGTACTTTCTAGAAGAGTATCTTACCTCGCATAGACTGAATAATTTCCTATTGCTTTTATTGTAGAAATTCCACTTCTCAGTTCCACTCAGATTTGCTATGTCCTGTTAACATAGTCGTGGAAGAAACAGGCCAATATTTTGCTTGTGTCATGTAGGTGAGTAGGTGGAAGAGAAGCCTCAAAACCTCCTTCCTCCAGTTGCTGTCATATTTTTGCTAGGGCAGACTAAGATCCCTCTGAAATCAAATAAAACAAAGGAAAATAAAGAAAAAGGAAAATAAAGATCAAAGAGGGGAAAAAATTGTAAGAAGTCACTAGTCTATATACTTCCTTGTGTTAACAGTGGCCCATCAGGGCTCATGCAGTCTCCCGGCTTACAAATCCTCAGTGGCAAAACGTGCTTCTCCAGGGGCAGTGGTGCATCCGCAAGACAAGAGGAGACACAGGGCACTCACTTTTTACCTGCTCCAAGCCATCCAGGAGAGAGTCAGACCAGAAGCCATCAAGCAATGTCAGCACGTTTCCAACGTGATTTCCAACTTTCCGTCTTCACAGCAGGGCTGGTGGGCGGAGAGCCTTGCAAAGGGCTTACTGCTCTCTCCATTCCCAGCCAGGTCCCTGGTCAGGGCAAGATCTGACACACGCTATTCCTTGCATGCTCTGCTTTCCTCAGGAAGGTTGATCAGGCATGGGGGTGGCAGTGCACCCTCTGGGGCCCCCTTTTCTGGCAACCTGCAGCTCAGGTTCCCCATGCACTTGCTAGTCTACTGAGATGCAGCCCAAGTGTCCTGTTGTTTGGGCCAGAGATTTGTGGACACTTATTTCTTCATTCTCTGCATCCATTGCATTTTTTCAGGGTGTATGCCAAGTAACTGAAAGCCTCTGAAGCAGTTCTCAGCCCAAAACCTCTATACAGAGGCCCTCTGAGTTCCTGTCCTTCCTGTAACTCAGCTAGTTTGGTCACGGTTTCCTCCCAGCATCGATACAGAAGCTACCACCACAAATAGTGCTACTGCACTAGCTGGACCCATCACCAAAGCATGACTAGTGCTTGCACGCTGCGACACCCGGAGCATCCGTATGGGCCCTCTTCATGTAACTTGACTGCTCAGACCTCCTTAATGCAGCTGCATCCTACAGAGGGTGTGAAAATACCTGCTCTCCTGTGTCACAGCCATGGCACTGCTTCCCTGGTTTGCTCGGCAGCCTGTTTTCTGCAGGGCAATAGTGACATCCAGTGGCTGGGGAGGCCGAGCTGCGCCGTGTAACTGCTGCATCCGCTTTAACAAGTTACATAAAACTCACATGCCCAGTGCCAAGAGGCTGCTGAGACAGCAGCGCTACCGGAAATGCGGGGCACTCTCTTTAACAGCCAAACCCTGCTTTCCTAAAGCCACTAAAAACCAACAGGGAAAGTTCAGCCCAGGGAGCTGGGAAGGAGCTTGGACTCAAACTGCACAGATAATACTACAAATATTTCAGTAGACTAGTTCAAAAGACTACAAATATTTCAGTGAGCAGGGAGAGGGTGTTTCTGGAAGGCAAAGTCACCTTCATGTCCCCTGAAAAATAACAGAGCTGACAGGAAGCAACCTCATAATAATGACTTGGCTTGATTTTTACAATCAAATAAGTGCAGAGTTATTTGTTCTTTTCATTTTGAATCTTAAGATTCCCTCTGTAAATCTTCCCTACATAACTAAGAGTATTTAAAAAAAAAAAAAAAAAGAAAGAAATGCTGTAGTTCTCCTGATACCTGCCCATCACACAAGCTTTGGCTCCGCAGTGAGGGGTACAGCCCAACAAGAAAAATCAAAGGGTCAGTCATGCTGCGACCTCTCCTGCCTTTTCCCCAGCTATCCAGCTTTAGTGTAAAATATGACAAGAGCTACCATTACAAAGAGACCTGAGGCAAAGTCTACACTGGAAAGCTCTATCTCTTGAACCACATTGGTTAAAGCAGTGACATTTTTATTCCTGTTTTTTTTTTTTTTTTTTTTTCCTGGTGAATCCCTAGGGCAGGATTAGCTGTACTAGCAAAAGCTCATGCAAAGGGCTGATGGGAGGCAAGTTAACAGGCAGTAGCCTCTCCTCAGTAGCAGCGCCTGGGGCTGCTGCAGCTCAGCCTGAGTGTCCTTTCCCGGTCACCCTCCTCCCTCCAAACTGCGGAGACATCCAGCTCTGCACTTGCCTCTGAGCTGTGCCTGTGCTGGAGGGCTCTGCAGCTGCACAAGTTAAACTCCCTCTTACAAAGCCTTTAATGACACTTGCCTTTCATGTTCCCTTACTATAGCATATGTGTCTACTTGCAATAAGCAATTGCAGTAAAAAGTACTGATAACAAGGTCTTCGAAGCCATTTACCACAACATCCTAGCTGAATCTTTCTTACCAGTCCAAAAAATGCCATTGTAATGGAGGGATAACGGAGGCACAAGATCTCCAGCTGCCATGTACCTGAGTCACTGCTTATACCCTGTGGGTCACAAGGACTGGAGTAACCACACAAGAAGCCACTTCCCATCGTCATCATCCTTGCCTGCACCACAGGTATCACAGTGATAGCATTTTTCAAAAATGCATCGATGCAGGGAGAGGAACCCATGACCAGCTAATGTTGAGGTTTCATGGTTCTTGAAAGGAAAGGAAAAGAAAAGCATATCATTAATTAAGATAAATAGTATCTTTATTTCTAGTTTTCTCAGTAGCTCCAGGGGCATTGAGGATTATCAGTGCATTCAAAGAAAATCTATAACTAATTGAGAAGTAAACATTTGCTGTTACAGGTCATCCAGCGCACCTTCAGCCATGGAAAGGAAAACCAGCACTTGTGAGATCTTCAGCCCTGGGCCTGACCGAGGAAATTGGCTGGATGATAATGTGCTCACCTCCTGCTGCTGCAGGGTAGATCTGAGGGAGGACAGGCCCCTTGGGGGCTCTTGCTAGAGCAAAGAGAAGCAATCCCTTCCCAGATCCACACATTTCTGCCTTTCGCAGAAATGCTTGCCCCTCATAGCGCAACCTGGACATTTCCCTCTGCCCCTTCCTTGCTCCAGCCCTGCCTGCATCTCCTAAGAACTCCGGGATTTTTAGAAATCCCAGAGGTAGATTCCCCACTAGCAGTGAACATTTGGAGAAAGCCATGGGACACCTGATAAGAGCTGGAACTATGCTGCACAAGGACAGCATCAGCAGGTGACTGCTGGCACAAGACATGCCATGGATGGGGTCAGTTCTAGAGACACTTCTACGGATGCCCACCTGGGAAGTGAACACCTCCCTCTTCCCAGGATACAACCCACTGATCTCATGAAGAGAGAACTAAGCTGACCTTTTAGCACTGCAGCCTTCACAGTTGGCATTGCTGTATTCCCTGCAGACAGACACACAGTCTTCTTCCTAACCAAGGAGCTGCCCCTGTTGCACGTGTCGGTGACTGCTCTGTGCGAAGCAGAGGAGGAAGGTCTCTGCTGTTGCCCTTTAAGGACAACCTTCTCACCCAAGTCGCCTGTTTAACAGAGTTGCTGCTTGCTTCCCTCGCCAATCTTAAGAGGGAAAAACCCATGGAAAAATCAGCTGCCACTCATGGTACAGCGGCTCCAGCGGGGAGCCCGGCTCTGTGACAGCCAACGAGCCAGGCTCCTGGATACAGGGTCTGGATGGCAGCACACTAGCTGGGTGCTAAAATCATCAGGGCCTCGCTGACCGAGAGGGGCAGCTCTGAAGAGCAGAGGAGCCAGGGCTGGCCGAGGACCAGGAATCCAGGCTGCTCTTCCCATCCCAGCATGCGTGGTAATTGACAGCTCCATGCTGTCACACAGGCATGGAGGAGACGCCTTGAGAAAAGCTCACACGGCCTCCTAACGGCCTCGCTTCAGCATCGCCTCCCTTTCCATGTGAGCACCGGGTACCGGCGGCAGCAGCACCTCCTGTCAGTCGCTGCCACAGAATCTTACCCGGCCCACACGGATGCGCTAGCAACAGCACGCTGGGAAAGGGGTGTTGAGTGCTGGAAGATTTAAAGGAAACAAGGTATTCTTTGTAAAATAAAGAAAAAAAAAATAGAAGGTGGAGAGAACAGAAAGGTTGGGAATTAAAAAAATAAAAAAAGTCGAGGAGGAAAATCTACTACTAAAAACACACTGTACCATACTACTAAAACACCATCACAATCCGCTGTTCATTGCTCTTTACAGACACAATCCTATGAACTCCTGCTTTGTTTAGCCCAACAGTTTGTCACTGGCTCTTGATGATTCACTGGGGTTTGAGTAGAAAACGTGAAATACTGTGCTTATATATGTGATAACTTGTGATTTTTAAGTATGTGCATATTCAGCCTGGTCTGACCACACAGTGGAGTTACAGCAGTTCTGACCCTCTCCAGTTCTCTGCAGCCAGAAAAAAATTGCCAAATTCCCACCTGTTTTGCCTTTCTCTTTTTAACTACCTCAGGATCTTTAGTTATGGACTTTGCTGTCTAAATGGATGTCTGAATTTCCAGATAGCTCCTACAGCTATAACTTCCAGGTGGCTGTCATACTGCTTCCTCTGTAGGAACAGCCTGGTGGGTCAGGGCAGATTTCTAGCTAATGTGACATCTTCTTTCCACTGCGGTCAAAAACAGATGGCCAGAGAAGAGCAGAGTCAATCAGCAGGCACGTAGTGACATTTTACCTGGCTGCCTCTCCAACCTTTCTGCTCAGTGATTTAGCCTTCCGAGATGCTGAGGGCCTTTTCCCCCTTTAAATGTCAGTATTATGCCCGCTGCTTCTAAGACCACAGGCACCACTCTGTAATGTGCTTCATTTTTCACCTTTTTGCTTTGCAGAGGCAAAGTCCCTCTTGTTCACCTGGCGAACTGGGTCATCTGACATTACATTTGCACTTTCCCAGAGGCCAGCAGGCTTCAGCTACTAAACCATCATCATCTAGACTTCCCCTGTGGGCATAATATGCTAATTTATACCCACAATCAAGCATCTGTGATACCATTTGTGCAGTAGATACTGTGGAGGGAATTGATGGTTATTCAGATCTTGTGTTAACTGAGGAAAAACTGATTTATTCCCCCACCGAGTGGAGCAGTTACTAAAACCAGGGTGGATGAACTCTCCTTTTGCAATGTGCCTTGGCTGCATGCTAATAGTTTGGAGTCTAGATGACTCATTCATTGCAGAAACTTTGCTCTCTGAATTATTCACTTATTCAGCCTACTAAGCCAGATAATAAGAGATGGCAGAACCTTGCCTTATGTCTCAGAGGGTATATTAATATCTTTTAAACATTCATACTCTGCCCAAATATATATATTTCAAGACTTATTTTTGTCTGAGTTCTTTTTCTTTCATCAGTCTGATACCCTTTTTTTTTAATTTTGCTTGTAACATGAAAGTTTGGCTGGGAATAGAACCATGCTTCTGCATGAAGGAAGAAGACTGGTCTCCATTTTTTATAGAGACATTTGAGGAAGCTCAGCATTTATTCTCTATGACAGGAGAATCCTAGGACCGTGTCCCTCTTCCACGCCCTATAGATGTCATGTGTATCCAAAGACTGTCATTTCCAAATTCATTTTAAAACCAAAACATTCTATCCACCCTTATGGCTGAGTCCTCCATCACCTTCTGTCTTAACTACAGCAACTTTTCTCTGGGGTGAAACCCAAGGCACACACCACTACTTTTGTCTATGCTAAACAGACTCAAGATAGCCTTTTGCGTTTGCTTGCATTTCTCTCCTGCTGATGCTGCATTTTGAGTTTGCCTTCTCCTTTCCAGTCTTTGCTGCACCAGGTTCAAGCTTCCTGAAGCACAGACCCCTCTGCTTTGCTTCTACCCTTCTTGAGGGCCTTGCTCCCCTGTCTGCTGTGGCTCCCTGTTCAGTCACATGCAGGAAAATGCAGCCCCTGCTCCCTCCTTTCTCACTTTCTCCTCCATTCATCCCCCTGCACAGAGCACACACATCAACAGCTCATGATGTCCTCCAGCTATTACCTACTCCTCCAACAAAAATGAAGCCCTAAAGCCCCATGTCAGGGACATTTGAGCCAAAGAGGAAAGAATGGTGCCAGAAGGCTCCTTACTAGCAAGGATATTGGCATTGCTATTGCTCTTACATGTTTATTACCATATCTTGCATTACAGTGTGGAACAAGACAGAATCCAGCAACAGAAAGTTTGGACAAGATGGGCCTGAGCCACCATACTAGACTCCTTCAAATCTCTCTTCAAAATCCACTTCTTTCCAGACGTCTGAAGGTTGAGAAGGAGCTACAGACAGCAGAGAGCTTTCCTTCATATATTAATTTCCCCGAAATTATCGCACATGTGTCAAATCTGTCAACATTTTGTCCATCAGCCACTGGTTCTTTCTGTGGTTATAAAGCACCTAGCACAAGCCGTTCTTTGTCCTGTGAGTCTTTCAGCCTCCAGTAACACAAATTATCATGACATCCGGTTGCCCCTTTCTCCTCCCTTGGAGTAGAAGGTCTTGGAATGCCAATCCGGGACTGAGTCAACCCATTCCATTTTACCTTGCCTAGTGCAATGGACTCTCATCCCAAGCTCCTCAACACAACTAATAAAACATAATACTATATAGCAAACCTTGACTCATATTGCTTTTTTCTCCATTTACTCCTACCACAGGAACTGCTGGAATGCTCAAATACAATAATGTAATGAGGTCAGGCATAATTTTGAATGTATATGAGGACAGTTTCCAATCACAATAAGGTGAAACAGATTTTTTTTCCTGCTGAGGCCTATTTGGTCTGAGTCATTATTTACCTCTGGCTCTTGATAACCCTGCTCTGCTAATACTGTTTCGACAGAGATTTTTAACATTTAATGAAGGTGCTATGTTAGCTTTTAACCAACTGATTGTTGTATTCTGCATTGCTGAACTTAATTCCCCTCCCCCTCCTCCTTTTTTATTTTCCTAAGCATTACATTTCATTTCAACCAAACCTGGCCAAATTTAAATTTAGGCAAACTTTCTAATGATTTCTCCACTTCCAGATAATAAAGCCACACAGGAAGTTAAGTGCTGAATGATACATTGAGAAATAAATAGCACAGATAGTAACACATGAGTAAAAAGAATGACATGGCGAGTGCTGTTTTAAGAAGAATTAACATTTCAAAGGAGAACAAGGGACACACAAGGACTATGCCTGGCCCATGAGCACGAGCAAGAAAGTCGCTCTTGCACATCTTGTGGCAAAACCTTCTGTTTCTGATTTTTCCTCATATATATACAGAAGCTGAAAAAAAAATCCAATGTATACATATATTAACACTTGTAGAGCACAAAGGAGACTATATCCCTCTGAGGTATCTGCTGGTGCTATGGGCCTATGCTGCAACACAATCTAGCTCAAAGCAACTGTCATCTCTTCACAGCAGATGGATAAAGGAGAGACAGTGTCAAATTTTCTTGCACATAGTTTAACACTTCCTACATTCTGAAACGTTAATTATATCCAGGTGGTGTCCAGGTGCAATTGGCTGGACTATCTCCATTAGGCACATTTGTTTATAGAGTAGTATGGTTGGTGATTTGTTTTTGTTTCAGAAAAATGTGCTCTCTTGGCCGTTTATTAAGGGCTATACCCCTAAACTGAATAGCAGCTAATCAAAGTCGTAAATAAAAGAAGCCACCTCTGACAACTGAAAACACTTCTAAAATAGTTATATATTGTTTGGCCTCACTGATCTTTCCAAAATGTACAGCAAGTAGATTTTAAAAACATGTAGTATTGTTCTTTCACTGATAAAAAATTTCTTCTTCTTCGTGCTCCTGAGAAAGCTCATTCTTAGCATGGTATTTAGAAAAAAAACTTGAACTTTATAAAGTAAACCATAAGAAGTCAGAATTGTGTCACCAATAGGTTATATGCACCGGAAGACAAAAAATATATACTTCGGGGGACAAAGGACAATAATGTGCACTAAATTCAACCACCAGATTTAACTATGCCTAACAATCTCACTATAGTCATATCGTCATTAGAGAGGTAAGTGGTGTCAGCATCAAAGAATCACAAAGTAGTTGACATTGGATGGCACCTCTAGGTATCATCTGGTCCAAACACCCTGTTCAAGCAGGATCACCTAGAGCAGGTTGCCCAGGGTTACGTCTGGTCAGACTTTGAATATCTCCATGGATGGAGACTCCACAACCTCTCTGGGCAACCTGTTCCAGTGTCCAACCACTGTCAAAAAATTTTCTTACGTTCAGACAGAATTTCCCATGTTTCAGTTTGTGTCTCTCACAGTCCATCACAGGACTCAGCTGAGGAGAGTTTGGCCTCATCCTCTTCTCTTCTCTTTTCATCATATATTTATAAACATTGATAAAATCCCCACTGATAAAAATCCCCAAGGCTGAGAAGTCCCAGCTCTCACTCTCAGTCTTCCCTCATATGAGAGATGCTCCAGTCCCATGACTATCTTACTGCCCCTTCAGTGGCCTTGCCCCAGTAGCTCTATGTCTCTCTTGTACTGCAAAGCCAGCACTGGACACAGAGCTCCAGATATGGCCTCACCAGTGCTTAGTAGAGAGGCAGGATCCCCTCCTTCAACCTGCTGGCACCACTCTTTGCATCATGGCCCAGGATGCTGTTGTCCTTCCTTGCCATGAGGGTGCAATGTTGGTCCATGTTCAACTTGTCCAACAGGACTCCCTGGTCCTTTTCAGAGAAGCTGCTATCTAGTAGGTCAGATCCAATCCTGTACTGCTGGATAGGATATTGTGTCCCTGATACAGACCTTTACACTTCCTTCTGCTGATCTTCATGAGGTTCCTCTCTGTCCATTTCTTCAGCCTGTCAAAATCCCCCTGAATGGCAGCACAACCTTCTGGTGCATCAACCACTCCTTCCAGCTTTCTATCATCTTCAAACTTGATGAGAGTGCATTAAGTCCCATTATCCAAGTCATTAATGAAGATGTTAAACAATATTGGCTCCAGGATCAACCCCTAGGGAAACACATAATTACAGGAAACCATAGCATCCTAGATAGAGGTTAGCAAAGAGATGCTTCTAATGGTAGTATCATCTGACAAATACCATTAGCTGGGATAGCCAGCAAGTGTCTTCATCCTCAATGACCTTCATTCAGTAAACATGAGATGATCAGATTTAAGATTATTTTGTTTTTGGTTCATATTAAAGGCGCTGTACAAGATAGCCAATCATAGAAAACAATTTTGTTGCAAGCAATTACAAATTGACTCAGCTTAAATTAAATAGAAAACACACCAAAATTGTTTTGCAACAAAGATTATTGATTTCACAGAAAAGTGTGGATAAATCATTTGAACTGAATCTTGAATGCAGAGAAAATGTGCCACTTCACTAAGACACAGGAGATCAGTGTGCTCAGATCAGAAGGAAAAGAAAATGCCCTCCGTTATGTTAGGAAAGCTCTGTCACAGGATTCTTCAGGTTTGTTAGTAAGTCTCTATGATAAAGCAATCAAGTTGTGGACAGTTCCATAGGACTGGGAAAAAGCAAATGTATGACCTGCAATAAAGAAGGTGAAAAAATGGACCCACATTAGCAGGTCTATTAGAAGCACTTCAATAGCTTGCAAGGCTTTAAAGCAGAATTCTTTGGGGAGTCTAATTAATGATGCAGAGGTAAAAGCAATATGGGATAAAATGCAACATGGGTTTACTAAAGGTAGACCTTGCAAGACTAACTCAATTTCTTTCCTTGAAAAGGTAACTCTGAGTGTATCAGGGGAGATATTGTCAGAAAAATAGGGAAGCATTCACATCTTTGTATGAGGCCCAGGTGATACCATACGGAAAACTGCATACAATCATGGTCACCCATGTTTAAGGGTGATGTGTTACACCTGGAAGAGGCACAGAGAGGTCATCAGAAAGATTAGGAAAACACATACAAGAAGACCGGCTGTTCAGCCCAACAAAGGGGAGACTGCCTGGGCACACGTAAGTGCTCTAGAGGAAGAAGAGCTATGTATAATAAAAGACAACACCGGCACAACGAAGGCAGGCATGATCCCAGTCTGACTGGGGAAGACAGGCAGCCATATACAATAATCACGCGAGGCAGAACTACACCCCACACCAGCCAAATGCTCACAGAAAGATGCTTTTGCTATATACTTGCACTGAACCTATGCATACAGTGGGATCTGGAGGAAATTTAAGATGGAAAGAAAGCTAACTGCAAAGCCAAGAGGTTCATGCAAAGGTTTCCAAGAAAAGTTGTGGGACAGAAATCTAATTTAATTTCAGGATAAACCTGCCCAACTAAGTAGCCTGTGAGAGCAGGGGCATCTCAGACATTCAGGAGCTGTCTTTATTTCCTCATTTCCCACTTGATACTTCTCAAAGACCATGGCTATAGTTTTACATAAGACACATTCTCTAAACTAACTTTCAAATCAAATTATTCAAATTAATTCATGTTAAGAAATACAGCATAAAACTAGCATTACTATTAATTTTGCAAAACTGGAATGAAAAGTAAGGTTACTTGAAAAACCTCGTAACTGGGTCATTTCAATAATTCACACATTTTATATTCAAAGATTCCTGGATTTAAATATCAATGAATATTATCTTGAAAATAATTTATCATGTGAATAAGGCAATAAAATTAGGAATAGAAATAAAGCCCAGCAGCAATATGCAGGTATTGGTATAGTTACAGGCTGGGTATTACTAGCTACTACTGGAGACTTTTCCCCATATGAGTAGGACATTTTACACAGAACCTGATTCTGCTTCACAGATTTTGTTTCTAATTGAATCAGTTGGACCTGAATCAAGCATCCCTCCACTCTTTGATTTGAGTACCTCTTCCTATAAGCATAATTTCTTGCTATTTGATTAAGTTAGCTAAATTTTAGATAATTCTCTGGGTTCCTAGCACAGATAGTGCAAAATATGTTACTTTTGGAAATATTTTTGGCTTTTTCTTCCTGTTCTGGAAGACAAAGGAAATCTCTATCTCAAAGGATAGAGATAGAGAGAAATCTCCACCTCAAAGGACTTCTCACCTGATGCTTTGACTCTCCAACTGTGGTATTTGCAAAGTAATCATCAGAGGCTAGCAGTGCTGTATAAGGGCATGGCATTTTCAATCAAAATTTTCTTAAGCAATCTGGGTCATAAAACAAAACAAAAAGACAACACCGGCTGAACACTGGCTTACAGTGATCTGTAGGTCCATGAAGTTTGGGAGACACTGTTGGAGTAAATGGAGATCAAGATGACTGGACAAAAAAAATAAAGAGGAAATGTTTTTATGTTATGACCATAATTTTAATACATGCTACCCCTAATGTCCAATTCAGTGATCATCGGCCATACTATTAGCATTGACTGATCAGCAAAATAAGAACTGTGAGCAATGGCAGGAAGGCAACAGAGTAGAAAGAAGGATGGCTGGCAGTTCACAGTATGTAATGCCCATTTCCCACTTTGAAGGGGCAGAGTGCTATGTGCATATAAGTGCCATATTGTTGGGGAACCCATGCATAGAGATTCCAGTTCACAACCTCAAGACCTCATAAGCATTTACAATTTTTGTAAATTAAGCCTTTTTTATAATTCTCTTAACTAGGACAATGTTCACAGACTGTAGCACTATACTCTTCATGCTTTCACTCACTATGCACTACCTCAGAGAATCAGAACTAAAACAAAAGGAGAAAAAAAAGTCAAAAAAATGTTTACACCTTTAAAGTGTTTGCTGTTTCATCTACAGCTGCAATTAAAGGACAAGTTTTCCAGCTCAGTTTCCAGTGAACCATGTCCATTAGCTTATTAGCATTTGGTATATCGTCCTGTACTTACACTTTTGGATGATTTCCTCCTTTAACTCCATTTCATGCAAGTTGTTTTTCAATAGTTTGACCATGCCCATGCACTTAAGCTCAGACAGAAGGCGTCAGGTCCTTATCCTTCAAGTAGTGCTTTCTTCAGCTATGTGCTTTGATGGCCCCACCACTGGTGGTAGCACAGTCGCAGGCCTGGAAGCTACACAGTTGGTTACAGCTGTGCAATGTGCAGAGAAATAGCCCAGAGGACTATCTATCTTCAGTATGAACCCTGTTTTGAGTAGGAGATTGAGCCGGAGACCTTCACAGGTCCTTTCTAACAAAAATTATTTGGAGGTGTGCTAATGGCCTCTTCATCCTCCTCTTCCAGCTAAACAGTCTCACTGAAGCTGGAAATACCAGGGCTCCATTCTGTGTCAGGTTCCATCCACCTACAAGGATGCACTTCAAGATCAAGTCACAAGAAAACTACTAACAGCACCCCTAAACTCAGGAACCTTTTGAGAAAAAAATAATAATTAAACTTTGGGTTTCAATAATTTTATTTCCATAGATCACTCTAAGATGTATACAAGGTCTCTGAGTATGCTTTGAAAGAAATGACAGATTAGAGGCAAACTGCTGCATAAGGAAGTCTTAAAATCTAAGTTGTCTTAGTAATGGTCTGCAAAGCTTCAGTTAAGCTGCATTAAGGGTTTTAAGACAATTTATTATTTTCTACTTTTCTAAATTTCTAAATCATCTTAAACTTTTATGCTCACACAAAGTCTTAAAATAAAAGAATGGAAACTCACCATGTCACTGTATCAAACATTAATCTGATCAATATTTGTTAAAATTTAAGTCTGTGAATAAAAGTATGAACTACATACCAGTAATCATTTGCTAAAACTTAAAAATATCATTTGATGCCTCTCAGCTGACTTCACATATGCAGTGAACAACCATGTGAAGTTTCAAACTTCAGAGCGACTTCAATCCCTGTATTACAGGCATCAGTTTAGGGACCCCACTTTGTCATTTATGAAGTTGTGGACCACTGTAAAAGGGATTATTAAACTGATGTTATCGCATTTTTTATGACTAAGGTATGCATTCCACAGTATTCAAAGTTTTCTGTATGAATAAGTGCATTAAATTTTGTAAAACTTTGTTTCCCTTCAATGCGTTTTAGCCACAAATTGCACAAAATACACCAGTATTGTGAAACATCCATAGTTCAGCAGCTATCTGCCTTCTACTTCCTTTTTAAAATTTCCCCTCCTCTTCCAGAGAAATCTTGCTTTCCCTGCTCTGTCTAACCACAGCGGCGCTTGTCCGCTTGGACTTCGCAGGTGGCTGTTGTCTCTCTGTTTCTTGCCACAAGGAAACACCTCAGCTGCATTCCCTCTTGACCAGCAAATCTGTTGATCATAACCTGGAAGCATCCTGAGACCACATTAATACCATTAATTTGCGGAACTGAAGAGGAGTCGTTACCTTTTGGCCCTAACATGAGCTAGGAATTAAAAGCAAGATTGCAGACAAAAATGTATATATATATATATACTTTTTGTAAAAAGTTAAGTGTGGAACTGAAAGAATCAGAAGATGTTGTCCAACTTTGAACTCACAAGAAGCCTGAGGGGAGTCATAAATTAAGCAAACCTGCCCTGAATTTGCCATGCTATATGTGAAGATTTCAAATTTGAGCCTTTGCAGGCTTGAGACATGCAGGTGCCCAAGGCACAGGATACCCAGATCTTGAAAGTTGCCTCCTGTCCTTGGTGTCATGTCACCTACCTCACTTCCCTGCCAAGACCTCCTTGGGGCGAGCCACAACTTTCCAGTTAACCTCATTGCTGTGGAGGAGGTTTCAGCTGTTAGGAAAGCTAATGTGGGCACGAAGTGCCCTGGCCACCAGCAAAACACAGGCAAAGACAACAGCCAGGGGGGCAGCGCTTCTCTCTGCAGCCCCTGCCTGATCGCAGGCTCTGCAGGTGGCTGGGCCAGGGTGGCAGCTTCCCTCTTTCCTTTCAATTAACAAATTGAAACAGAGAGGGGAAGCGCTGTGGAGGGGGGAAGAATTATTCAGGGTAGTCGAAGGAGACAAAGCAAAAGCTAATGGCCTAAAGCAAGAAGGAAAGACAATCCAAGATGAAAAGATCCTAGCAGCAAGCTCAGCCAAAAAGAGCTCGGGGGAGCACTTACACTGGTGATTTTTGCTTTGGGAGGGTCAGGGGGGAGGAAGGAGAGGAGGTGGTGGCCTCTGTGAACACTCTGTGACTTCAAGGGCAAGGAATAAACAGGCTTAGTGGAGGAATGCTACAGTCAGAGAGCTGCTCCGTGGTGGGTGAGCAGCTCCCCACTGCAGACCTGACTGTAGGGCTGTGATGCTGCCAGCAGTGTGAAATCCCAACACACGCTCTTTCCCCTCTAGGTATTTCACTACACACCTGTCAAAAACTAAAGAAACCACTTTTTTTACCTCAGCAACCTAGTAAACTACACCTATGTTATTAACAACCTTTTTTTAAAACCGTGTAGCTAAAAACTAGCAAATGGTGAAAAGAAAGAAGACGGTCTTTTTGGTTAAACCTGTTGGAGCTTCTCCAGCCCACAGCTGAATTTAGGGTGGCATTGAACCACACCTGTTGCTTTGCTGCTCTCTTTTCCATAAGAAATATATCCACAGAAGTTTGTTCCATCTCTCTGTGGCATTTGATCCAGCTGTTGCTGAGACAACCCCACCTAGCATCTAAGATGATATGTGTGAAGACAGACCCAGATATGGCTCGAGGTCTTTGCCCAGTCCAGAGGTTTTCTCATTTGTTAGTTATCTTAGCAGGCAACTCTCAGGGGTCAGTAACCACTTGGTCCAGCCTTTCTCTTTCTACTTTTCTACCTTTCGAGACCCGTATGGTCCAAGCAGAAGTCAGGGGATTCAACGCATTGCCATATTGATGCCAGCAGCATGTATATGCTTCTGTCTATATATCTTTGAAGTTTTTGCTCATCATAATTAAAATGTGTTTCTTTGCTCAATTCTCCAAGTCAAGCAATTAAAAAAAATAAGTGAAAACTATTTGACCCAAACCAAGAGTAGCTAAGCTGCACTAGAGGAGACCACACTTCAGCTTTACCAGCCAACAAAACTGACTTCACCACCCAAGGTCAACGTGGACAAAACATGTCATCCACACATGAAACCAGACCAAACTGAAATGCTGCTAGAAGAACAAAAAAACTTAGGAGAAGATTTTTTTCTCCTTTGTGATACCTTTCACTGTCCAGGGCACATCTTCTCAAATGATTGTACCAGTTTTGTGTACCCACCCACCTCAGTGTCACTGGGAGCCTCAAATCTCCTCAGTAAAACCACTGATTTCCACCTGTAAGCCCGATCAAATAAGATATGAGATTTTTCCCTAATGAGCTGGTCAGCAAGAAACTGCAAAGGACAGAGGCACTTGATCCTATTCATAGCCATAGCTCCATCTGAAAATTCATTTCCCTCTGCAAGTTGGTTATGTTTTTATTCTATGTTCTAAAAAAAAAACAAGGCAGCTTCTCAGCCAGTGCTGTCTGCTTTTGCAGATCTGCTGTGGCGATTTGCACTCCACGCTGGCTCCCCAATGCAGCTGACATCTCTCTTTTACTGCTCAGAAGCTGGAACAGGTTTAATCATAACCCCCTGCTTTTCCTCCCTGCCTAGTTGTGCCCTCCTATAGTACCGAAGGACAACAAATGTAGGTGCTTCACAAGAAAAAAATGCATAGAGATAGGACTTAGTGTCTGGACAATGCCCAAAAGGAGAGGTGTTCTCAGAAGGAAGTTAAAGTATCTTTTTGTCTCATTTTTATTTTAAACTTTCATTTCCTCATTCTCTTATATGCACAGATACATATATTGCCAAAGAAGATATAAACCTGCATGCTAGATGAGAGAATTATTAAAAGAAATTTTTTTAAAAAAAAAGGAAAGAAATTAAGAAAAAAAGAAAGCATTTATGCACAGCTCCTCTAAGAGCCCTACCTGCAGTTGCCCAGGCAGGGCGAGGAAGGGTATGCCACTGGGTATGTGGCTGTACTGGAGGTGAGTCTGAGGCTAGTGCTGTTAGCTCTGCATTAGGATGCAGAGGTTGCACCACTGTCCTGGTGAAGTGTCAACAAAAGCCAACTGGACAGGCAGACCATGGTAAGGGAAGCCAGATGTACAATAATGAAAAGATACTCAAGCACATTGTAAGATTAACCAGTCTAAACAATCCATCAATAGAGCCAGAAAAGAAACACTGTATCTGTCAATGCAAAACCAGAAAAGGCAGGCAATGGGTTAATCCAAAATAGCAATAGCAGAACAGGTTGAAAAATGACTGAAATCATTACTGAAATATAACACAAAAAATGTAAACAGCTGAACTTCAGAGGCTATACCCATTCCTTAACTTCCATTGCATTACTCCAGGAATTAATATGGCTCATGTCCTGTAACGTGGGCATTTGCACTGACATATTGTCTGTGTCTGTCTTTGAGATCTGACTCTACTTGCAGCTGTCAAAAGCAGTTGTCAAATGCAGCAATAGCGGTTGAATGTAAATGTCTCAGCAGGGAACTCCACTAATTCTAACAGTTACAGACAGTCTCTCTCAGACAAAGAGCTTGAGCCAGAGTAAAAGCTGCTAAGACCCTTAGCATGGCAGGGAAAGCAAGAGAACTGAGATCTGTCCGCCTCTGCAAGTGCTCCAGCCCAAAAACCCAGATGAGCAGATCCCTTTGAAGATGTCTAGTGATGCATATCAGGCAAGTTCATCTTCTGGTGTGTGCTGGCACAACTTTACTAAAGACAGCCCAGCTAAAGATCTGTTCTGCAGAAAACAAATGAAACACATATCCAAAGCCACAGTGTCAACCTTGTACCAAGCATTAAAATAAGACGCTGACAAAAAGATAGGTCTCGCCCCTTTTACACCAGCAACTAGAGCTTACGTGGTTGCATGACAAACCAGATAAGGTCTAAACCAACTAATCAGAAAGAAAAATGGTTGCTTTTAATCTGGATCAGCTCCTCGGTTTCCTGTGCAGCTGCACCCATCCTTGCCCCGGATGATGTGGGGCCAGGAGCAGCAACAAGCAGGGTGGGGAAGCCAGGCAGCTAGATCAGCTTAACACGGTCACGAGGACAAAGACTTCAATATCAGAGGAAGGGGTGTGGGTTTTTTTCAATATACTGGGACTGAGGATCTGCTCTCAGCTCAGCAGGACCTTCCGTTCTTTCTCATGGATGAAAGGAAGCTGCATTTCAAATGCAGGGCATAAGATGATTTCTATGCAGGGCAACTTCGGAAAAACGGCTGCGCTGACTTACTGTTATCCCTATGACTGAACTTTCTTTTGCCAAAGTACTAAGTCATTCCACTAATCTTTTCTGCTGTAAATATTAGAAGTAATATAACAGATCTGGTAGCTTTTTTAGCTGAAAGCTGCTAGTGTCAAATCAGGCATTATTGTACAAACAGCACCTTTTGAAAAACCCACAGATTAGAAAGATTTAAAAATACCATGTAGCACTAGTGACATCTGCAGGAACACATCAGTTGGAACAGCAGTAGAAAATGCCAAAAATCAGGCTTCCACAGGACTCTCTCCTAGGGAAAAGCAGCAGATGTATTCACAGCACCCGTCTTCCCATGTCTGCCAGGGAAGAACAGGCCCTCTGAACCACTGTCACACAGGGGCAAGACAGCACCCTCTCCTAAACTGCACTCATTTGATTAGCAATAAAGGTGGTTTTGGAAAACTACCCCCCTATTAAAAGGCAACTGTATAGGCGTGTGGCTATCCCCTTCTTTCCAAAAGATAGGAAATGGGGAAAAAAAAAAAAAAGGAAAATAAAAATCTCCTTCCAGGGTAGTTTGTGTTGTTTCCTCAGTTCAGACTAGATACAATGAGCCTAGAGACATCAGCATGAAGGAGACAAACAAAAATCATTGTGCCTTGTTCCACAGAAAGTGGAGAGAAAGAGATCAATTCATTTAATTTTTTCCACCACTCAAGAGAGAGCACATCTCTAAGAGCTGCTATTGGTTAGACTGAGCTTTGCTGCAACTGATAAGTCTAATGAATCATCTTGGAAGGTATAGTGATAAGAAAAGAGTTCCTACCAAAAAAGCATTTTCAGATAAAACTTTGGGTGGATTTTTTTAGAAAGGAAAGCAGGTAAGCGAGTGAACATGCACATGAGTGAAGGTGAGAGCGATGTGCAGACACTTAAAGGCAAGAAAGTTTGATTCAGCCTGAAGAAGTATACTAGACAGATCCTGAAAAAATTGCTACAGGGAAAAAGTCTTGGGAAGATAATAGATTTGTAGAGGTGAAGAAGGATAGGGTCTCCTTTTTAGATTGTCCTCTTTTCAAGATTCCTGCCCCTTATTCATAGTAAAATCTAAAATTCCACCTTCTCTCATTGTATGATACCATTCCAGTTTTACTATACCAAAACTACTATACCTGCTCAATAATCTGTTTCTAATCCACATCATTAACACTTCTATTAAAACAGCCTTTGGTCATTCTTACAGAACGGTTTAAGTAAAGTTTCCCAAAGCCCTATAAAATATTGTGGCAGAACCTCCAAACCTTCAAAGCAAGTACCTATGATCATTTATATTTGCTAGGAACACTGGTCATTAAGTTTTGGCATTAGTGAGACAAAACACCCCTTTGCAGATAGATGTGCTCTGAGGTGATGATATGCAGGAATGTATCTCCATCTTGGAATTACAACAGGCCTTTTATTATAACAGTATATAGGCTCACAAATTGTCAAACTCATATGAAGTAAGGTATTTATAACTGGGTTATTACATTGCTGATACATTACCAACACCAGGCTTTTCTTGGGAGAAGGTTCAATTTCTGTTCAGGCTTCTTAAAAAGAAAGATATCTTTACCGCACAGGAAATGAGAATGAAAACTAACATAGAGAAGAACAGTAATCAGATCGATGACATGTGTAGTGAAAAAGCTATGCCAAGATGTCTAAGGAACTGCTGAGCAAGGCACACAAAAATGTGCACCCCAGCGAACCTGTAGGCACCACAACAATATGGAGGAATATGAACTTCTTTATGCAAAATGGGTAGTGCAGAAATAAAGGAAATGTGGTGAGACTGCAAGGAAAACAGTGCTGAAGGATGTAACAGTCAGGGGGAATCGCTCTGCTGAGGAAGAAGTAGGACAGCTTTGTACATCATGTCATTGTAACCTGGTATAAAAAAAAAAAAAAAAAAAGTGGAATGTTCTGGGAGAAAATCATAGTCCTATCAAGGGACCAGCAGTCATCAACAAACATGAGGTGGTGAGCTGGGTCCAAAGCAAACATGCCAAGTCCAGTCAAGTGTCAAAAAATGCAAAAGAGAGTGCAGAGTACAGCCTGCAAGCTCTAGGGTAGCTCTGGCCAGGTCTCTCCACCCGAGGGGAGCTCAGGGCCCGAGTATGAGCGTGTGGGTGGGAGTCTGGTGAGGCTGCTCATGAAAACTAAGGCCTGTTGGGTGCCTACAGTGCTTTCACACGAAATAGGAGTAGGACCCAATTTTTCTTGATTAAGATTTGCTCAGCAAGAGGATCATTCCCACTATCAGTTCACCTGCTGAAAATCCAAAAAAGACTTTTTTTACGGAAGACCCAGCTGTTGTTCAATAATAAAATTCAAAACCCATGTATTCAGAATTCATCTAGATACATCTTTCACCTAAAGACTCTGCCAATATCTTTTTTCAGCTATAGCTTTTGCAATTAGATGCATATCTGAATGGTATTTATTGAAATCCTTTCTTAAGAAATTTTCACAGCAATTGTCAAGAAGATTATGTATTTCAAAGTAGAACTTTACTCTGATATTTTGAAATATTTTTGTTATGTGTATGAAAGAAAAGAAGTTGATTGGTTACAACTTATCAAATAATACATATGTCCTTTGTGTTAAAGATGGTAAAAATGGCTGCATACTGACTAAATAATCTTCAGTGACATAAAATGCTTTTCAGAAATCAAGACGTCTCTCTTTTTCACCTGAGCTTGGCTGTGTTTCTCAATTCCTCTTCCTCTTGTTGTTCCACAAGTTTTCTTCGGCTACTGTTCCCCTAATTTCCTCCAAGGGGAAATTTCCACTTGGAATTTCTCAAATTTATTTCCTTCCTCTAAGTATATTACTGTTCTGGCCTCTTTCTTTTCAAGGACAATTTTCTCTAGCAGTATAAATTAGAAAGATCTTGTGCCTTTTTTTTCTGTTAGAAGTAACTTCTACATTAGAAAAATGGAGAGATTGATCTAGCCTTTTACCTAGACCACTCTATTTTTCCTCACCCATCAGCTCTTTTTTTACTTCTCTCTCCTACTAACAATATCTGACAGAAAGTGAGGGAAGGCAAGAGCAATTAGATTGCCAACATATTTCCCAGAATGGTTGCAAAGGCTGCTAGAAATAAGCATGGGTATCACTGAGCTATCTGCCCATGCCCCTAAAACTAAGTTTACATCAAGAAGCACTTATCCAGTTACAAAAATTACTTGGACAGTTTCTAACACTTCAAGAAACCCCAAACAGAGAGAGAGCTAGGTGCTCTATTGGCTCTCAGGGGAGCTAGGCTCAGTATTTTCTATCAAACTAGTTTAGGCTTGAGTTAATGGATTTTGAAAATGTCTTGCCCTTCCCAGGCCTTGCTCAGGGTACTGCTGAAGATTACCCAAAAAAAAATAATGACTGAAAAGTAAGTCCCTGTTAATACAAGCATTCAATTGATGTTTATGGCCTGTACCCTGTGGCAGAGATCAGGCTGGTATGAGAAGCAAGCAAAAGAAGAGAGCAAGGAGGAGGAAAAACAAAAAACATTTAACTTGATATAACAATCTTCTTCCTTATCTACATTTGGCAAAGACTTCATTTCATAGATATCCTTCGATAAGTTCACCAGAATGAGATCTTTAGCCTTCTATCTTTAACACCATCACAAACAGTTCGCACAGAGCATTAAGGAGTTATTTGCTCTTCACACTGACACAAAATAATTTATTTGTGCATGTTAAACTTTACTCAAGTTGTTCTTTAAATGCATGGCAAAAATTCTATGGGGTACACTCTGTGTTTAAAGGAAATCACTAGGTGCAGCAGGCACCTGTGTTTTGTGTTCTGCTCTGTTTCAGTAAATCTGAAGACTTCTGGAAGCAACTATAAGCCCAAGTGATGGACCAAGGCCCTATCTTGCCCACTCCTATTTACACATCAACTAAAAAGATTACTTCTGGTCTAAAAATGAAGCAAAATTGTATTCAGAGAATATTAGGAGGAGGTAGAAAAGCCAAAATGTTTTTTTAGATCTCTCTGTTTTGAGACGTGATAGCTTCAAAAATTTAGATTCTAGCCTATATTAGGCCAAAAAGAAATTTCCTAGGAAGAAATAAATCAAAGGAATTGTTAATAGGCATGAGCTGTAGAAGGAAAAGTCTTATCTCCACAACTAAAACTGGCAACAGAACAAAAAGCCTAGGCCAGGTAAACACAGAGTATAAAATGAGGGTAAAAACAAGACCTGACCTGCCTAGAGACAATGACAAATTAAGTACATCTGCCTCCTGAATTTGTAAAATGAAGCTTTATATTAGTGATTAGACAATAAAATATTGGCTTTGTCCTTGGCTATTATTCTTCTGAAGTTAAACTTACTTCATGCTTCTACCTGCAAGGGTATGAACAATTTTCCTTCCTTAAAACATTTAACCTGAGTCCTGGGCAAGACTGTTCCCAAAAAGCTGATCATCCAGCAGTGTTTCCTTGTATTTTAAACCTCACAAAATGACAAAATTAAGATTCTTATCTTCCTTTAAGTTCATTAAAATAATACTACTTACATATTTCTTTCCTGAGTTTTCTATATTACATTATCAGTTCATATGCCGTAGTCCATGATGAGTATCTTCAGCAGTGTTCTGTTTAAAAACTAGATCTTTGAAGTAGTTCCTGTCATCTCTTTCCATTCTCAATGTGTGTTAGAGAGACAACACTTCTTACAACATTAGCAAATACATATTTAATTTGAGCAGGTAGACAAGTTTACACTGTCATACTGTACAGCAGGACAAATGATTGTGATTAAGTGGCATTCCAGCCCAGAAGCAGAACATTACAAGGAGTGTTAAGTTAAACATAATAACATGGGTTTGCATTAATCAAAACTGTGATATAGAAGGGACACCCACTACCATTCACATTTCTTTAGTATTTATTTTCCAGCCTTGTACTTACCGGTAGTATTAAGAAAAGAAACTATGTAGATTTTGAAGAGTTAGTTATTTAAGTAAGGAATCTAGTACCTGATAATTCCAGAATTCTGTAATTAAATAACTTTAAACATTTTGCAAGCTGAATATTGGAAGAAGTTAACCTCTCCTCCGTCTCAGCTACTTCACCACACAAACTAGCCATTAAGGTTAATCACTCTTCTGGCCCCTGAAGGAAGCCAAACACACCATTAGTGTGTAAGACATTTAGCCAGATATCTTAACTTCCAACAAAGGTCTTATAAAATAAAGAGAAGATGTACGAAGGAGAAGAAATGGGATAGACTATTTGCATTTAACCTGTTTCTCAGTTATTTGAACTGAGAAATTTGCTTGGCTATGGGTACACTGAACAGGACAGGGTTTTGCTCCTGGTTGGAGTTGTGTTGGTCCTCATGCATTGTGCCATAGTTGGAAATGAGAAAGGCCTTCATTTCTCACAGTGTGGGTTCCTGTTTCACTGGGAGTCAGGAAAAGACTTGGAGGAGCTACGAAGTGTTGGCACAGCTCTGCCCACTGCACACACATCCTGCTGGGTGGGCAGCAGCAGAATTTCTCCTCTCTATTACTGCCCAAACTCAGGAAAAGCAGATGACTCTCTCTGATGCGCAGCCCAGCTCCTTCACAGAGAGAGAAGATATGTTCTTGCATGGGATGGTTTAAGCCAGGCCCATCCCCATCATTCACGCGTGGGCTAGTGCTCTTGTGGAGGGAGACACAGTCGGATGGGATTCAAGGGGATCATATTCCAAAGTCTGTAAGATGCTCTCTTGGGTTATTCAGTAACAGATACAATCCCTACCATCATCTGCAGGCTGTTCCTTATGGACCTGGCCTTGATTTCTATAACAGGAAATGCTACTCTTTTTTATGATGTTTCAAAAATACAGCTGTAGAAGGCTTGTACACAGCCAAAGATGTGCATAAATGCCTTATACCTCTGAATTCTCTACCACTTCATCTGATCAGGTATGTAGATTAATGCCTTTCTACAGAGAACGCCATTAAGGCCTTTAGGTCTTTAAAATAGTCCTTGCCTTGCCCCTAATGTCCAAATATCATGAAAGAAAGTAATCCTGCTATGTGCCTGACAACAAAAATCATAAATTAACTATTATATAATAAGAAAAAAAATGCCTCTGAATACAGCACAAAGGGCTGGGCTAAAAAAAAAAAAAAAAAAAAGCCTTTTGCAATACCAGCTATAGTAGTATCCATCTGTATTTCATTATTAACTAATGTCATCTGTGAACACAAACAAAATCTGTTATTATTGAAAATAATATCTTCAACAAACAGAATTAAAATAATGTGGATGGTCTGATAGAGTAAGTCAAGGTAAGCTTTGAAGAGAAAGGCAATATACTTTACCTGATGGAAATAGCCAGGAAAAGTACACGATCTCTGGACATGAAAGCTTCTCGGAAGGAGGACATATTTGCCCAGAGATTTTTGTAACCTTTCTAACTAGATTAATCTACTGACAGATATTAATCTACTGAAAGATATTACCTCTGCTTACCAACCCTGGCCATTTACATCCCTCATTCTGGACAGCTACAACTGCTCTTCAGCTGTAAATATGTATATTTTCCTTCTAAAAAGAGCTTGATCTCAATGCTGCAAACCTTCGTGGACATAATATTTTCATGAAAGCCATTCGAAATTTAACATGACAGAGCGGGTAGAGAAATGGATTCAAGGATGAATTGAGCCACAAAAGCCAAAAGGTTATTTCATACAAGGAGCTGTGCACACAAGTTCCTTGGCAGGCCCCACGAATTATCATTAGTAACGTATATGGGGCCCAACAAATGGCAAAGATGCACACAATTATGGCAAGTGACTTTGCAATTTTCTTGTCCTGCTGCAGTTTTGATCTGGTCTTTGCACAGAAAGAAGCAGAGAGGTCGTTCTCTGGGGTTACAGAATTGCCTCTGGACAGCAGCGAGCTTTCCGTTACCAGAGACTCTTTCTTCGGCCTCGTAGAGGAAGAAACACTGTCCTCTGCTTCTGAAGAAGACAGGCCTTGCCTTGGCAGGAGGCAGGATCTCCAAGAGAGGCCGCCGCTCTTGGGCGCCTCGCCGTCCGACACGCTGCCGCGGCTCTGGCGCCTCTGGATATCCCGGAAGATGTGCACGTTGAAATAGGTCACGGAGATGAGCGGCACAAAGAACTCCACGGTGGAGGCGCACAGCAGGAAGTACCAGTTGTTGAAGAACTCGGCGTAGCACTCGTCCTCCGCAACCACGCTGCAGCCGGCCGCGTGCTCCCAGAAGAGAACCGCCGGGCAGTAGAGCAGGAAGGCCAAGGCCCAGATGGCCGCCATCTTCACAACGGGGCTGGAGGCCGCTCCCTGCTGCACTCGGTAGGACACCTGGGGGAAGCAAAGGAGACATCGCTCATTCATATAGTGTTTTGGAACAAATAGCTCATAAAAACACAAACAACTCGAGTATGCTTTTTGTTCTGCAGTTCCTCAGACACCCAGGAGCTCATCACTTCTGTACGGTCCTGAAAAACCCGATTAATCTTGGTCATGAAACACTGTAGCTCAGTGATTGATTTTACTATTCAGGATTGGAGAGAGGCACGTAAATTATGGTAATCCTGAAATCTAGGGGAAATTTAGGGGACAGGATATTGTTGGATCTCTTCACCACCACAGTAAAGAAATATTAATAATCAGTTTATGATTCAAGAAATCCTTAAGCTACAAGTAGAGTGAAGACAGTTATGGGACTTCCTTCCTGCACTGGCAACTGTAGAAGTTCTCCACATTAGACAGGTTGACAAGAAGGACTGCAAACAGTAGAAAATCTAGTTGTTAATATTATTTCCTCCTAGCATAAAAGAAAATCTATTCCACACCTATGTTGTAATAGTCCTTACTTTTTTGAAACATTCTGTTTTTAACACTAGCTTTACCTTGTAAACAGGTCTTTTTCTACTGCAAATGTTGAAGTTCTTTTGCCTACCTAGGTTGTATTACTTTATCTTACTATCTAGCCTTGAATAAATATCTATTTTTTAAAAAAATATTAAAAATTAAAATCATGTCATCCAAAGTTAGGACAGGCAAGAATTAATACCGCCCTGCTAACAGCCCATGAAACAATAATACATACTTTTATCTCTTGGGCCCTGTATCTTTCAATGCACAGGAAGATCAGTTAATGAGAAGCTGGTCAATATTTTATTTCCTGCACACTATTCAATATTTGTAATCTCAGGCTTTACTGAGATCCAGAACTATTATCTTCCTCACTGAAATTCCTGTGCTATTTATTAGTATGACATCTGCATGCTACCCAAATATTGAATGCTTTCTTCACAGCATAAGGCACGATGGACATCACTGTCCCTGTTTGACTACTGAATAACAGAGCAATGAGGACATGTTAAAGACGTTATTTTAGATTCCGTATTGTAAATATCTATAGACTGAAGTGTCAGTGTTTTACATCTCACAGCACCATTTTGTTTCAAAGCAGCACTCCAGTTCACATCAACTGCAATCATGAATTTTCAGTAAGACCAAAGGCTTCTCAATTAATAGGCAGACAACAGGAAGCTCATTGCTGCTTCATTAAAAGTTTAGCCTGACCGGCCCCTGACCACATGCTAGCTCTGCAGCAGGTGCAGGGGAAGATCCCAAGTCCATAGGGAACCATGGTATCTTTTGGATAATAGTCCTAAGTTGCATACTCCCAGATTCACACCATCCTAGTTACATAGAGGAGGAAAACACAATGTGATCCTGTCATTAAAACTATCATCAATGCATAAAACCATGGGCCCAGCTGGGTTACAGACACTTTCCTAATTTACACTTCTCACATTATGAATTCTGCAACAATATTAATATTCCTCAATATTACTAGCTCTCAAATATGCGAATTTTTGCACTTGATTGCTCAGCTTTAAAACAACAGCAGTGGCAGCATCAGCAACAAAAACAAAAACTGAAAACCATAACACTGGGGAAGAAAACAGAGATAAGGCCTCTTATCAGCACCTTCTGAATGAGAAGCTCCAGATCTACCACACAGCATGTGTTGCTTGCACTAACACACCGGTAACAGCAAAGGATGTCCATCCTCCTGCTGGGCCAAACAGCAGCTAAGAGCTTAGAAATGGTGAAAGTTAATATTTACTTGCAGATTCCCCAGATATCTTCTGGTGCAGGAGAATGATAAAACTCCAGAAATGCTTCCTCCTTCACTGCACATTTCTATCTGTTCTTGTTTTCACCTCCAAGGATTTGTTTCCATCCAAGTGCTTGTTTGGTAGCACATCAGTCACCCTGGGTGGTACTGCAGTTCCTTGAACGTTCTCCAGTCAGTCCATCCCGCATCTCTCTCCATACCCCCTTCTCCTTTTAGAAATGTATCCTAAACCCAGGCACCTTCTTGACTTAAGCTAGTTTTAATTACCAGTCTTTTAATAACCAAAGCCCAAGTCCTCTACACGACTTACCCCTTTCCCACCTTGACCCCCACCTCCTCTGTACTGTAATTAGGCAGCTTCTCATGTGAGCAGCTGCAGGGAAACACTAATAACTCAAGCAAGACTTTCTCATTTCCTTATGTTTCAGGACCACAGAATGTACAGCAGCCAGGAAACGGATAGAAAACACCTTATTTCTAGTATATCTACCTTAAGCATGAAAAAAATCTCTACAAAGTTTTTGAAAACTTGCATATTTAGGCAAATTTTTACAGGCTAGGAAAATGCATACCCACAGTAACCTTTCTGCTAAAAATCGGGCTTGAAGCACTGGAGTTTCTCCAGAAAAAAAAAAAAAAAAAAAAAAATTGTACAATAATACTTCAGTGTTTTTAGAATAAAGAACCTTTCCCAGCTTTGTTCTCAAAAAGTTGAATTATTTCAGCCCAAACTTTTAATCCCCACAATGAAGGGCTATTGAGCTTTTAGTATTATTGGAAAAAATGAGTTTTAGGTAAGTTAAAATATCTATTTTTATATATATATAAATAAATAATTAGAAATGTTCTACTTACAGCTTTTGTAACTGACAGGAAACGGTCATAGCTGATAAGGACAATATTAAACACTGAAGCTGTACACAAAAGATAGTCCATAACCAGCCAGAGCTTGCATAGGCTTCTTCCCAAGTGCCACTTCCCTGTCAGGCCATAAGGGATGTATAAAGGTATACAAAAAGCACCTATGGAAATAAACCAAATGAACATGTCATAGGCAGCGCTTCAATCCGTACTCATGAAAGCATTGGAACATTTTTGCATTGTCTGGTAAAAAAACAAAGTTATTCAGATTGGGGTTTCCACACAGAAGGCTTTGTGTTCTCATGCAGACAATGAACACTTTACTACATACTAGGCACGAGTCACAAATATGTTTTTTGAAAGCGTATTATGTTCAGCATTACCTCTCAAATTTACATCACTTGATAAAAGACAGAGTGACTGACTTTGCTTTGGCTGCTGTAGTAAACACTATGCTGTATTAAGGCACTGAAATTCCAACAAAAAGTTTTTTTTTTTTTTCCTCCTGGTGTAATTTACTAACTGGTTTCTACAAAATACAGTCTGTCACACTCTCACAAGAGAAGCATGATAAGGTATCTGAAAATACTCCAGAATTTACTGTTACAGAAATACAAAGGAGACTTCATGCTAAATTTTCAAATTATATAAGCAAAAAGCTAAAAAGAACTGCATGATTAATTAAATACATGTCTAATACTTCTGATAATGTGCCCTTGACCATAACCACTTTTCAGCAGTGAACTGGTAGGATATTATTTATGGGAACACAAGAAGCTGTGAAAACATACATGAGTGATCAGCACCATGGCTACCTAAATTTAAGCTGTTACAACCAAATGTTATGAAAGGGCTGATTTTAATGAATTTCCAGGTGACTGTACTAGATAACTCAGTTACAGTACAAACTTGTAAGGCTGAAGAGCTTACAGGGTAGTTTGCTGTACCGGAGAGCAGCGAGCCCTAAGGATGGACAGCATCAGTGCTGCAGTAAAATGGTATCACTGCATCTGTAGAGCAACTAATACTTGCTCTTTCAATCAGAAGGTTATAGTATACGTTTTAACATTCACAGGAAAAAAAAAAAAAAAGACTATTTCAATTTTACATGTACTTCAAAATAGTACTGTAATGCAAAAAGTACTGAGGATTATATTGAGAGTTCCCATTTTTCTAAAAATATTACAGTTCTTGTTATTCTTTCTCTCTACTAAAAATTAAGAGATCTTTGTTCATATGCTATATGTTATAGGTCCAGGAGAAGAGAGGTAAAGCAAAAGTCATTGAAGGTTACGAGTTAGGCAGTGTTAAGCTGTACAGCTTCTTTTGTGAGGAGAAACTCTTTACTGCCTCCTCCTCAGCTAGATGCCACTGCTTATTCAGTGCAGCGCTGGACTGTGGGCATGAGGACAGACACTGCTCCACCAGTTGGTTTTCTGTTCACAGCTGGTTTTCCTCGGCCCACCGTATAGCAGTCTGTGACAGGGTAAGACCTGCTTGGGCTGGTAAGGCCTCTGCTCTTAGGACACGGACCGGCAGGAGAGGGTTTGCGAACAGAAGAGGAGAGACTCAAATATGTCATGGGCAGGGGCACAAGAGATTCAAAACTGCATCTGCAGAACTCTCCCAGCCTTGGGACAGGTCTGAATTTTGACTCGGCTGCAGTTCAACGTTTTGACTCAGCAGCACCTACGTGGGCGCTCAGAGTGCTGCCATTTCCACCCAGAGGCTCAGGCTATTCCAGAGTCGGCCCGGTGGCGGCCCAGCAGAGAGGAGGTCCTCAGCGAGGCCTGGGACGCAGCCAAAGCGCGGAGAGCAATCTCTGCAGCACAGCAAGGCAGGGACACGCTCACGGAAGCTGCTGGCCCCGCAGGGGAAGGCATCAAAATACTGTACATGTCCATGGATATCAGAATATCATGGACCTGGATATTATGAAGACTGAAATATTAAAAGCTTTGCACATAACAAAATTTCTGATGCTGGGTCGTGCAGCTATAAAACTTGAAAACAGTGTCTTCTACTCTTTCAGTGTCCTTTTTAGATGTACCCAACACAAGAAGGGTTGAATGAAAACAGTTTCAATTATTAAAAAATCTGTTTGTCATGCAGTAAGTCAGAATATAGATTTTGTGAAATATCTACATGTGCTTTAAACTATTCTTCTGCCTATACAATAATTAAACCAACACTTATAATAGAAATTTGCAACACTTCATAGAAAATATCTGTATCTCAGTCAATCTCCGACTGCACATCATGTTAACATTTTAACTGTACTTTTTCTCAGTACAATTTCAAAAGTAACTGTGTCCATGTGTAAAAATATGCAGCTTAATAAACAAACTTCCTATAAATTTTTTGCTATTTTTATTTACCTGTACAAATACATATTCCTAAGTTATGACTGTACATAGAGCCATGTACAATAAAATGTTTAAAAATAATATTTGTCACTCTTCACTCAGAAAATATAGATAATCATCAGTACAGTACAATGAGCTAAAAGATAACAACAGTGTATGCAAAACTCTTCAGATAACATATATTTTGCTGAATTTAAGCATCGAGGCTTTACTGCAAACTAGTCACAAACAATTCTCCCTCTTTCTTATTCAGAATCAACTTGTACATGTAGTATTGTTTTCCTGAAGCAATCACATTAAGCAATATCTAGTTATGTAACAAAAAAGGCTTGTCATATGATAAAATATTTCTGAGAAATAACAGACTGCTAAAACACTTAACGAAGTTTCCACATTCCTTATCTCTCCCCTAGACGCACAGCGGGGAAATACTGATCTTAGAAGAAACCACCCAGCAAAACACATCCTGGCTTCTCCTAACATTGCAAAAGAACAAACACTCCATGCCTCCACCCTTGCAACTTACCCACTGCAAAGTCAGAAATCGCAAGATTGAGAAAGTAGTAGTTGCTCCGATGCCGGAGGTTTCTGTCCAGTATGAAAGCAAGGATCACCAAGGCGTTCCCAAGGATCGTGAGCAGCGCGAGCAGCACCATGAGGACAGCCAGGAGCACCAGCACTCCCAGTGAGAACTGTGAGTTCGACGGCTGCAAGGACCCCGTCCTGTTACACATTGCCGTGGGCGGCAGAGCTTCGGCGGTGCTGTTGTGCATGCTGCGTGCCCAGGTCACTTCTCTCTGGGAAGAAATTTGCTTCTCATGGGCTTAGCTTAAAGACTGAGGTTCAGTACAGGCTGAATATTGAAACATCAAAAATAAATCACAGTATCTATATAACAGATTTCAATATTCCTAGGCTATTACATCTGGACTTGCTAATTTTCCTTGATCTGCAAGTATCTTTTTGCCTGAAAAGAAAACCTGTAAAAGACTCCCCATAAGCAGCACTGCATGCAGATTTGAGAGTAAATTATCTCTTTTTCTCCTGAGAGCTGATCCTTATCTACTGAGGTTGAAAAGTCTGAAAACAACTCTATTAAAAGAAAAGTTGTTTGCATATTAGTGTTTATGTAAGCATTTTTGCTCACTGAATTCTCTTGAAGCTAAAACCAGAATTCATTTTCACTTCCCTAGTGGTCAACTGGATTCAGACTATATATACTTTTGCTGTAGAATGTAGGCATTGTTGTGCCTGCTGTTATACTGCAAACTTAATTATGTGAGTTAAGTTAAAACACAGAGATGTATATTTCTTATTGCTGCTGATTACAGAGCCTCTGAAATTCAAGCTTATACACAGATGAAGTATCATCAATACCTTCTGCACTCAAACTAATCAAAACACAAGTGTAGCCCCGAATACAGAAGACCAAATACTGGTTCTTTGGAGGGCCTGGTAGGCTTAGCCTATTTAATCCTTTGCAAGCAATCTTCTCCACAAAATGCCAAACTGTTAACCCTTTGCAAGTGTGAGGAGGCCCATTCCTTCCTCCTCCTCATTTCAGTTATTCTGGTGAGAGTGACAGAGAAGGTCACTCATGCCCACAGCTCACCAGCTCCACAGTTCCACAGTACCACAGCAAGGCTACAACCATTTTTTTCAGACTGAAGCTGTGATGCTGAGTGCGTGGCAAGACATAAGGCAAGAAACAGGGAAAGAGAGATGCAAGGAAAGAAACAAGGAAAGAAAGATGGATAGGCTGGGGGAATGAGAGGCTTCAGGGCACAGGGGAATATATTGTAAAGAGCAATTAAGAGCTACAGCACTGAGCGGCCTCTGGAGGAGAAAGAGCAGATGTATTGTGCTTTGGGAACCTCTCACTGGGGAAGGCCAGCTGACTCAACCAAGTGCTCACACAAGAAGAAAAGCAGGGTGATAGCTATTAGAGACATCCCTGCAGAGGACTGAGGCCAGCGTGACATCTTGGGGAAACAAAGAGGAGGAACTACAGCTCTGTGCCATCACAAAGTCACAACATTGCTGCCATGATAGATGTGGTGGGTCTGCTTTTGTGACTGGCATGTTGCAATGGACACATATAAGCATGTCGGTAAAGATAGACGGGGAAGATGAGGAAGAGGAGTTTCGCTTCATGTGCAGGAGCAGGTTGACTATATGGAGATTGACAGCAGCCTGGTTGCAATTTTGTGGGTCAGGGCCAGAGAAGAGGACAGTGGCATGGGTGACATTATGATGGGAGTGTGTCACAGACCCCCCAGACAATATGAGGAAGTGGATGAAATCCTCTTTAAGCAAGTCAAGGACATCTCTGGTTCACAGACCCTGTTAATTATGGAGGACTTCAGTCTTCATGACATCTGCTAGAAGAGTAACACAGCAGATTGCAAGCGGTCAAAAAGATTGCTGAATGATGTCAGTGACAGCTTTTTGATACAATAACTGGTTGGTCAATGGGGGGTGGCACACAGCTGGATCAGCTAATTCACTAGCAAGAAGGAACTAGCTGGGCAAGTGTAATGAGCGGTAGTGATACAGCTCCTAAAGAGGTGAGGAAGGGGAGTAGCAGAGGACAGGCCCTGAACTGCGGGTGAACAGACTTCATGCACTCAGGAAACTAGTAGATGCGATCCCATGGGAGGCAACTCCGAAGAGCAAAGGAGCTCAGGAAACCTGCAGGCCTTTAAGGACAGCATCTTCCAAAAATAAAGATTATTCATCCCACTTCTTAGGAAAACAAGTAGACATCTCAGGAGGGAACTTGTAGTGGAGCAACAATACAAAAAGGCCATGTAGAGGAGTTGAAAGCAGGGACAGGCTACAAAGGAAGAAATTCAGAATGTTATCCAGCCCTGTGGCATGGTCTAGGAAAACTCTCAAAGGATGTCAAGGCCCATGAAGAGAACATCTACTACTCCATTAGTATGAAAAGGCTGAATAATGAAGATGCAGCCCCAGTGACTAACGTGGCAGGTCTACTGACAGCAGATACAGATATGGCTGAAGGACTCAATGCCTTCTTTGCCTCCATCTTCACTGCCAAGGTCTCACAGTTCTCTGTGCTTAGTGAAGGAGTTCAGAGAGACCTTCAGGGAGAGTGAGGATAAGTCACAGACCTAGCAGCAGCATCCCAGCACCAAAGGGGAGGCTACATAGAAGGCTGAGACAGGCTCTTCACAGGGGTGCACGGTGGAAGGCCAGAGACAATGAGCATAAGCTGAAACAAGAGACATTCAGACCACATATAAGAAAAACTTCTTTACTCTGACAACAGACATAGGAACAAGTGTCTCAGGGAGGCTGAACAGTCTTCACATCCTTGGAGTTTTCAAGACCCTTCTGGTCAAAGCATTGAGCAACTTGGTCTGATCTCTCTGTTGAACTTGCTTGGAACAGGCGGTGGGGCCTTTAAACCTCCTGAAGTCCCTTCCTACCTGACCTATCCTATGATCCTATAATAAAGTGGCTAATTGTAAATGCATGAGAGAGGTGCAGAGTTTTTGAGCCATGACTGGTTTTGTGTCTTGCTTTGGAGCCAAGTTGGGTGTGCCATTAAAAGTAAAGATTCTCACTGACATCAGTGGATGTCAGTCTGCTATCAGAGGACAGTCAGTCTCTTGTTTTTTAAAATTAGGGAGGTCAAATGGAAGGCTGAAGTTCTTTTATCATTCTTTATGGGGCTGTGGGAAAAACCTCTGTGGTCTCTCCTTCCTTCCTCCCTGGAGAGAAAAATGAAATGTTAACATAAAGGAGACAGACATGAAAATCACTGGGGCTAAAGATCTGTCAAAAATAACAGGTAAATGTCATTTTCTACAACAGGTGGGTGGGTTTTTTGTTGTTGTTTTTTGTTGTTGTTTTTCTAAGACTTGAGAGAGTAAATCAGAAAAAGGCTACTGCAGTTTGGGATGAACCTCACTGACACTCATAGGCTAATCCCCCCCCTGTATTTACAATAGCGATTAGACATCTGCAGAGACAGAAGGAAATGCAACGCATGAAAGAGTGAACTGGGTGAGTGAGCGAGCAAGTGAGCGGATGAGGGGACTTTGCCTAGGAATCAGCTTGGCAAACAAAGCACGCTTGTGTCAGTGCATTAAGGGTGCCCTCACAAACAAATACTGAACAAACATTTTAGCATGACCCTAAAAAGCGTCCGATAGAGTGGAGAAGGCTTCTAGAATACCACACTGGTCAAAAGAGCTTTGATGCTGCAAGCATTAAGTATCCAGATGTTTGACTTATCCTGGGTGCTGGAGAGCAAGAATTTCTCAGAAAAAACTGACAATCTTTTCAAATAGACGAATGGTATGACAAAATGGTTGGAACACTAGGTGCAATACACAACCTCAAAAATATTGACCTGTAGTAATTTCACCATTCTCCTCTATGTGGTTTTAGATTTGCTGCATGTTGTGCTCCTCCTCCCATACTTCAAAGATTAGATCCAGTTTACCTAGTCAATAATTGTGAAGGCCATTTTTCCAAAGTAATCAACCCATTCTTTATTCACAGTCAGGCTCACAAGGCATAACACTATCCATATGAGGCAAGGAAGCATAACAAGAATAGTGAAATATAACAGCAAAGGAAGTCCTCAGTCACAAAACTCTAAATAGAATGGCATTTTAGTTCCTCAAAGCCATTAACTTTTCTGTTATGACTAAGCTGCTTACATGCATTTGAACCATGCTTACAAATAAACCTGCTTTTGTAGCATTTCAACAGCCAATTTCAAATTAGATATTTATTTCAAATAAGATTTTGCAAATTGCCTCTGTGCATTATTCTGTGCCTTACATTGGTTTATCTTTCTATATTTTATGCATTTATACATATATACAAAGAGAGAAGGGAATTATTTTTCTCTCCTCTCTCCCTCACTTACCCATCCATGAAAGCCTTCAGGGCGAGTTGCAACACCCAACATCAGGCAAGAAATTCAGCATATGAAAAGTTATAAACAAGCTCCATTGTACTCTTCAGCGTATTTACTTACTCCTTTCAGTACTGTGTATGTGCCCTCATTTCAGACAGACTTCTGTGAATGCCATTCTCCAACAGTGAATATGGCTTTCATCCAGTGATCCAACTTGATAGTGGTTCAATGACATAGAAAATCCATCTAATGTCACAATAACATGACAAAGAACTGATCTGGGACAAAAATTACTCTTGTCAGTTCAAATTTGTCCCTGACACTTTGATGGAACATCCTTTCACTAGCCAGCTGTATGCCAGGTAGAGTATTGTCTGTCCTCTCATGGTCAGCCAAAAGCATAAATCCAGCATGAACTTTGTATTGCTTGCTCTGCTAATTCATCAGGCATGTGAACAAGCGCTCAAGCCTGGCTCTCCTTTAGTAATCAAACGGTGCACAGATCTGTTACTGAAGATCATGAAAGCACACCCAAAGAGGCAACTGCTGTCAGAACGAAAGTAGTACCGGTATGAAAAGTAACTACACGTCTCTGTGACAATTTCCATAACCAATCTCAAACTTTCATTATGATGGAAACATTTACTTACTGAAAATGGTCCAGACATTCAAACTTATTTGTATCATGTCCTGCAACATCAAGTATGGACTATATTATAAGGACAGATATGTTAGATCAGACAATCTAATCACTTGCAGATTTCTCACCGTGGGCATCATATGAGGTTGTGTATGGGGTCTTACATACATGCACAAACAAGGATCTCCCTCACTGAACATCTGTGTAGATATCTAGAAGAGAGTTTTGTCCCACTTGGAAGGAAGGAAGGAAGGAAGGAAGGAAGGAAGGAAGGTCAAATCCACAAACAACCCACAAAGGACACCAAATAAAATGTTGTTATACATTTCTTTGCACTAGATCATGTTTATGTTGGCACAACACGAGTGAAAACAAACAAATAAAAAAAAAA
>VZSV01000142.1:0-23061 GCA_013398735.1 Nothocercus julius
TTTTTTTTTTTTTTTTTGGTAATCTGGTTAAGTTATTACAGATAAAGCAGGTAAATTGCTCTCATCAAAAAAACCATGTCTGTTTACAACAATAAAAAGAATCATGTCTAAATTAGTAAAAGATGCTTTGCTGCTTACATAACCTGACACTAATTATGAATCAAAGAACAGTTTTCAAAAGCACCTTGATGACCAAGTAGTTTAATTATCAATGCCCATCAACAGGGCTTCTGCATGTTTGTGTCTCTTTTGAAAGATACTTTTGGAAATCTTACTACTGTCCCAAAAATACAATTCTGTTGGAAACAAGTGGCTTGTTGACATGTAATCCTGGGGTCTCCTGAGAGCTATCCAAGATTCATGTGAATGTTTTCAGCCATCTGGACTAATTTACACATCAGATTAAAAGTCCTAGTGAAAACTTGGTTAATTCATGGATATTAGGACAATTTTCAGAAACCGAAGGTCTTGAATTTGTCTAGTATAGACTAACTCTTATGCATTTTTTTTTTTAAATAGTAGGTCTAGAATGGTTTCAAATGATGGAGAAAACAGCACAAAGTGAAATAAACATTTTCAATGACTAATTGTATTTAATAAAATATGGCACTTCTATTAATGAAGAAAACAGCACAATGTGAAATAAGCTGTTTCAATGACTATCTGTTTTTAATAAAATATAGCGCTTCTATTCTGTAAGACAGGAAGAGAAAGACTGGGGGAAATGCTCCAGCCAATCCTGGACAAAGCCAATGCACGCAGTACTCCAAGGCTGCTCAAAGCCAATATATTAATTTCACTATAAGGTATGATGGTGAGTCTCAATGCAAAGATGCTTGTGGAATCCAGGTTTACACTTAAACACTTAAACTGTAATTTTACTGCTGAAAAAGCAGAAAACATTACAACCTAGAACAAGAAAGGCACAGAAACCTTTCTGAGCATGTGGCATAAATCACACACAGAACATTGCATCTTGGGTGTCACCTAGGAATACTTGCAAAGCCACTGCACAGCCTTTTTCCCCCATTCCACCAGTACGCCACACATAAAGTGTGTGGTATATTCATCATTCCTGTATTTAGATCCTCCAGAGACAGGTACAATGCAAAACCATGTTATGGAAATGATCTCATGGGCTTAGGCCTCCTTGTCTAGGTGGAAAGCTATAGTGACTTTCATTTTTTTTCCTTCTTTCTAAGGGATGGATCCAAAAATACTGAAACAGCTTGGGTCTGTGGTATGGGGGTATTTAATGCATACAAAAGCAGGCCTTGTGTTGCAGATCTGGCAATATAAATTGGACTCTAGCTGAAGCAACGAAACCTACTATAGAATGAGATATGAATGAAGTTAACATCCCAGGGTTTTCTGAGGAAAGCATGTGAAGAAGTTTGGCCCCATCATTTTGTCAGCTCAGAGGAAGTATAGACTCAGAATATGTCTCAATGCATCTATACTATCATAGTCTTAACTTTTGGCAAGATATTCCTGCAAATTCTATGCTTTTATGTGCACTTTGTAGATAGGAACTTTTGAGAGAAGATAGTCTAAAAGTGAAAGCACAGATATCAGTGAATAGCACCTTTTTTTTTTTTTTTTTTTTTTTTTTCCCCACTTGTTTACTGTGAGTAGGACTCGTTTAATCTTAGGTGAGTACCTAATAGCCCAACATTACGTCTAGAGTGTTTGCTTAGTTTATATCCATACTAGTAAACTCAGCAGCCCAAGATCTCTTCTCTGGCCAAAGGGCAAATGACATGGCTTGACACACTTCCATCCACACTTCCATCCTGCAGCAGTAGTGAATAGTTTCACCCGTGCCATCTACTCTGAATAGTCCCTGACCCATGCAATGTCTAAAGCCACACCAAGGCAAGTTGGAGATCAGGGTGCTGGTTTCCAGGAGTCAAACCATGCCACAAGCTTCCTAAGAGCTCAACAGTGTGGATGACTGGTGGATAGGGTGTCAGTATAACCTATTCATACCCTGCCTGTGAGGGGAGAGAAGCAGAAATGGAGAGAGACAGAGACAGGGCAATTTTTCACATGTATCTCAGACACTAGTCTTGGGGAGGTGAAAACTATAGATGACCGCTAACTCAATAAGCTACATCTTAAGGCCTGTTTTTTTTTTAGAGTTAGGTGAGAAGAATCCTTTCTTTCATGAATTGGATGAGGATCCTACCCTTTCTTTGCCCTTCTTTTAAAGCAGATAACTGAAATTGAAAAACAGGGCAAACTGAAATGCAAGGGCAAGGCCAGGGTGTTGTTTAATGCTAGAAGAGCATACCTTAGGCACTCCCATGAGAAATCCAGTACCTCTGGTACTGTGCATGGCTCAGACAGCCTCTGGCAAAAAAAATCCAGAAGACTCACAGTTTAAAAGAACTATGGCCTAATTCTTAAAAGTGTGCAACCTTCTTTCATTTTCAGACAGGAACTTTCTTTCATTTTTATTGGTAAGCAGGAGTCTAAGAAAGCCCAGAGCACCAGAGCTCAAAACAGTGATATTCCACCTGGAGAAGGTAATTCTTGCATATCAAATAGACCTTAACCTGAATCTGAGGGATATGTGGCCTAGCTAACATCCTGGATAACATCCTAGATAACAGCTGGAATAATACAAAAAGAGCAATACATACATGTGCACTATATACAGGTGAGGAATTCTGCATTGTTATGACTATCATTAAGAGGATTCCAATCAGGACATTTTTACAATAACAGATCCAAGAAGAGGAACAACAAAATTTCATTAGTGTAAGAAAGACACAGGATGTTCTTCTCTCAACTACTCTTGCCATTTATTCACGAGGGCCTGCTCTTTGCATAAGAAGGGAAGGGCAGGAGCAATCAACAACTGCTTCTTATGCCAAAAGCATTCTCTCTAGGCATTTCCATCTCCTCCATGAGGCATTTCCAGGACAACAAATAATCAATCAAAAACATTTAAGAACTGAATATTACTACTGTCTGATCACCACAGCTGAGCCACTGGTTTGCTATGAAAGATAAGAAAAGGAGTTTCTCCATTGTATGATGAAAGCCTTTGGTTTCAGGTAGTTCGTTTTCTGCAAACATATTTTTTAACAGTGCTGAATATGCTGCCTGTTTTCATGTTATGATAAAATGACCTTTTGAAGCCTGGTCAATAGTAATGGGAGGTTAATTGTCTCCATATGATACAGTAGTCAGGATAGAAAGGCTGGCAGAGAGTATTGTCATTCATCTATGGAAAATGGCAGAATATTCAAAGAAATTCAGATTCCTCCAAGTCTCAACTGGCTATAGAAATGCTATACAGAAAAGACTCTTCTCCTGGAACAGCTTTTATTACTTTCAGAATATATGAGCACAACTTGAATAGCTTTGAAAGCTGCTAATTACACACCCTAGAAAAAGCTTTTATTTTCCCCAAACCCTGCCTCTCTCTTATAGCTGCATTGTTGAGTCTGCTAAGCTATATCCTCTTTGTTCAGAAACCTTGCTTAGGATTATTTTAAAGAACTTCTAACTACTATCAACATTAGACAGCAATACTTACAAGGGTATAGAGCATTCTGGGCATCATCATTCCTGTCGTATTCCACATATAAACTAAACATGATAATGATGAGCACTTCCAGAAGAAGAGCCAGGATAGAAAACTTGAACTTTATGTTGGTGTCAGTGACTGAAGGCATTGCAGCACAGCAGCAGGCTGTGAGAACCTGATAGAGGGTTGCCTGATTCAGTGGATCTTGGTTATATAGCGAGAGAGAGAGACAAGCGAACCTCTGTCACACCCACTATGGGAGGGAATAGTATAGATCAGTATAACAGTTGCTCTTCCTCAGCTATTTCTGTGTATGAACTACCGGTTTACAAATTCTTCAGTTTGTGGTACAAAATAGTTCATTTATTCATGGATATAATAATATATAATAAATAATATATAATAATACACAATAACAAAATATATAATAATATATAAATATAATACATATCAAATTCATATTAAATTATATATTTTATATAAATAAATATACAAAATATTTTATAATAAAATAATATATAATAATATAAAGTATATATTATATAAGATAATGTTATAAATGCATATATTTTTTTCCTTCTCTGGAGATCTTCAAAACCCACCTGGCTGCCACCCTGTGCCATGTGCTATAGATGTCCCTGCTTGAGCAGGGGTGGTTGGACTAGGTGACCTCTAGAGGTCCCTTCCAACCTCAACCATTCTGTAATTCTGTGATACTATTTTTAAGGAAATAATAGCCTGGCAGAAAATGTTGCATCTCCTGATTTGCTGCACATAATGAGGAGCACAACTGCTGCCTGTTGTGTTTCCTGCAGTCAATAGTTTCTCCAAGTTGTAGCTTTAATTTTAAATAGGTAAATACTTTTTCATGTGATGTCAAATGTGGATAATCTCCTATCTCTTGGCAATAGGATAAGTAAACAAAGTGAATTTGGTTCAGTAAACTGCAAAAGCATTTTCATTTCATAGTGAATGAAATGTGCATAAATCCATCACAAGTTGCTTAAAAATAATTATGCTTCCTATAAAGAAGAAAGGATATTTGTAGTTGTTAAAACACCAAAACTATAGAAGCTATAGATTATTAAAAAAGAGAGAAACATGAAGAAGAGCTTTATTTTTCATTTTTTTTTTAAATTTCTCTTAGCTCAGACAATCAGATTAGATCAGAGATTAAAGTTTTTAAAAGGTTTTAAAATGTAAAGCTTGATTTGTAAATATTCTCATGAATAAGGAGCATGTTAAATTTCACCAAGATTAATGGGAGAATGATTATGTATTCTTGGATATTCATGTTGCTTGTCAAACTTGCTATAGAATCTTTAAAGTTTTGTAGATTTTGGGATAAGTTGTGTTATTACTATAATGCTGAGTATCCCTCTGTTAAGTCAGTATGCAAACAGGACAAAAAATATTTAAACATCATCAGTATATACACTTTTTTCAGATTGAATTTCAATATTGAACACCACATGGTAATACCAAAATGAAAATGGAAAGTCTAGTTCTTGAGCCAAAACGCACCAGAAAAATATTGGTAGTAAATAATGAATGAAATAATTCCTTGATAGTAATTCCTAAGTCTGTAGCACTTTTTATGTTAGGCAGAATTGTTTCTACATATTATGCAGCTAACCAAAGTGCTAGGCATCTAGGAATAAAAATATAGACAAAAAATTGCACTGTAGAAGACACAAATATAAAAAGACCGATAGTATCACAGTAGAAAACTATTTGATCAAGTAGAAGCACTGCTAGAATACAGGAATAAGCAGCCATACTGACCGTGAGGGTAGAATTGACATATTTTGCAGCTGCTGGGAGATGATACTATCTTGGGCTGCAACCCTGATGAAACAGCTATTGGAAAGGGGCTCACAAAGTTTTTGAAACTAAAAATAATAATAATAATAATAATTTAGGGTATACCTGGGCACTGTTGCTCAGGCCCTGGCGCTATTCAGACCCTTGAAAAGAAGGAGTGGAAATGAAGATATTTTCAACTGGAAAGGAAGATATTCAGTAAGGCAGACTTAGCAATGTATTGCACTTGTAAAGCTAAAATGTTCACATTAGTCATTTTTTCATTGTAGGAACTATATTTCATTTGAACTGTTAAAAGAGAGGAAGCACATCTTTCTTAAAAGACATATTGATCATACTTGCTGCACGACAGGATGAGGCATACTCCAGTGCTTGAATGTTAACCACTTCATTTTTTGCAGGAAGTGGTTAAAAAAGAGCAAAATCATGAATAAAATTAATTGTGTTTTACAAAGTTTTTTTTTTTTTTTTTTTTTTAATTCAACCATGAATATCTCAATTATTCCAAAATGAAAGGAATTTTCCCCTGGGACTTGTAATCTAAACACAATTACTTTTTTTTTTTTTTTTTTTTTTCATTATCTAATTATTCCTGAGTGAAAATCTCATATGCAGTAAATACAATACTCAAGATTGTTAAATTATTTCAAGAGTGCTGAAAGGGCTCCTGGTTGATCTCTTATTGAGAAAAAGGACTATTTAAATTTAGAAATCAGTCAAACCAAGCTAATTTAATCAGAATTGCCCAAGAGTATTTCACTACGTCTTAAATTACATGTTGATTATAATTTGGTGAGTATAATTATTTGGTAAGTAGCTCAGACTTACCCATACAAATTTTAGAAACATGACTAAGTCAGGTGAGTCCACCCTTCTCATCTGAGAATTTCAAGAACTTGCCAAGTGCATTCTTGTTTGCTCAGCAGTAATTCGTCCCTTGCATGTGCACATGCCCTGCATGGTTAGTGAGACAGGGTCCTCTTGTTCTCTGCAAGTATGCACCAAAGTTGTGCTCTAATATATACATGTCAGCAAGCAGGTTTTAGGAATTTCATTTGCTACCATCATTTCATCTTCTGAGTAGGCCTGTCCAGTTCCTAGCTCTCCCCTCTTTTTTTTTTTTTTTTTGGTCGCATGAAGAAAAAAGAATTTAGCTGGTGCACACAGGTGCACAGAAGCCACAGATAAATGACCCCTATGCATACTCAGCTGATTTGCATATGATTAGGCCTTCAGAAGAAATTATATTCCAATATTTAGAAGGAATTTTAGAGAAGATGAATAATAATGGTATATTGCATCTGTAATAATCTAAAAATGTGTGCAAGGCAGAACTGGGACTGGCAGAAAAAAAAACCCTGAACCAGGCTCCACCTAGAGTTCAAAGCTCATCTCAGTAAATGCAGTTTGTCCATGTATTGCTTAAGTAGCCTCCCTCACCTTGGAGAGGCAAATGACACTGAATGTGTTTTTCTGAGTCCTTGGATAGCAAGAACTAATTTGTCTTGACTAGGTTCATATAATCCATGCAGGCCTTTTACCTCTTGTACAGTTTCTTACAAAGTACAACAATAACAAAAAAAGAGAGAGATTTTCTACTCCTATTTATGCACCACTTTTAAAATTCTAATTGGAAACGTTAACACTAAGATTGCAAAACAAGAGATGAGAAATATAATAGACAATGAACAGCCATGGCTTAACAGATAGACCAGGGTTTAATCTGTTTGGTTGTTACAGGCTGTTACTGAAGTAATTGAATTTTTTCTGTACAGGACAAAAAGACCTTACAGAGGTTAAGACTGGCAGGATTTTTTTTCATTCTTTTAGCCCTCTTTTCTAAATAAAATGGAGAATTTTGTCTAAATAAGCTTGTGAAACTTGTAGGAAAAAATGCAAGGTAGATTTAAAGACTTCACTGTTTTATATTCTACTTTTACTTCACTGGCACTGCAAAGAAGGAACAGAATGCACAGGCAGAAACTATTGGTTGAGGTGTATCCCTAAGTGGCTGGAAAGCTGCTTATAATAGATAAAGGGGCTCATTCTCCCTTACACAAGAGCCAGTTTGTACTGTTCTTGTGATAAAGAAAGGAACTACTTAAAGGTAGATGGATGCTTTACATACACGTTAAATATATATCTGTTTTCTTGACAAAGCAATGTGAAATAATATAAATTAGATTAAGTCTTAAAGTCTGGGATGCTACTTGCAAAAACCATTTATGACGAATCATATGTTTCCCATGTTAAAGCAAGTGTTGCTCTTGCTCTCCATCACACCTCTATGCTGAGTCTTATCTGGGCATTACAGCTGGCGGAGAAGCTATTGCTGCCCATTTTATGTCCCTTACAAATTGTTATTAAGCTTGTGAGAAGGACTGGGAGGTTGTTTGAGACAAGGCAAGGTATCATGTCAATTGGTTTTCACCACTGAGAGCTGTCTCTATGGTACAAAGTCCAATACAGAGCTGAGGAGAAATCTCTGTGCCTCTGTGTTCACTCTGCTGTTGCCAGAAAAGCACAAGGAAAGACAACTTATTGCAGAAATGAGAAGTCTTTTGTTCCCCATTCGCTCTTCATGATACTACTTTTCCCAAAGACACCAGCAAACACGTGATAACTCAAGGGACCACCCCCCAAGTTCATGTTGGGTGACATATGCCTCCACAGCAAAATCAAAGCACCAAACAAAAACAAACCCAAAACACAGGGAAAGATTTAAATGGAGAGAGAAATTACTATTCTACCAAAGCAAAGGCTTAACTTTCAACAGAAGAGAAAAACTGGAAAGGTGCACCTGAAAATGAGGATTTTTCAACACTATTTAGAAGACATCTCTTAGCTGTTTTACCTACAGAGTTGGCTGGAGAGAATTTTGAAGTTCATTTCCAAGTGTCAAGAAAGTTCTGAATTCTTCCAAATTCCCGTTTATCTGAAGATTACCATGGAATTTCTTTTTTCTGCAAAGGAATCTCCAACACAGTTTCTAGCAAACCCTTCAACTTCTATCTGTCAGTTGTGATAAAATTTAAGGGGACTTTCAGGTTTGGTTGAGCACTTTTAGGAAATATTGTTTTAGGTTGTTTAAGTCCAGATTCTCTGGAAAGGCACAGGCTTTGTAATATACTGATTTCCCTCTTTGGATTCATCTTTCTTAGGAACCACCTATTCCTTCCTTCTCTGGCATTTTCATTTCACAGAGGACTTCTTCCATGACTTAATTGCTACTTCCAAATTCCACATCCTGGAAACTATTATCTAGACATCAGTTTTGTTAGAATAATAATTCAAGACTTGCTTCAGGCCTTATTCAGAGATGACACGTACCACATTAATAATTGCAATGAACAACGTGGGGTGCCTCAGTTTCCCATCCCCCTTTTCTACTATCAGGTTTGCAGAAGAGTGAATATTTGTTTATTGTTGCAATATTTGTTTTATGTTGCAATCCAGTGTTGCAAGGATTAATGGAAAAGAAAAATGCTTTTGAAAAATAAGGAGATACTTTAGACTCTGTAACTGCAACAGAGCATATCTGTTTGCCTTCTCTGTGACAAAATATATTGCAATTTTTGTCTTGCGGCCCAGGAACATTTTGTTTCTCTCTTAGGTTTGTTATCAATTTTCCATCTGTTTCTGAGCCTTAAGATTTCCATTTCCTCTTTTTTTTCCTCTTTTCTTTCTAAAATGACACACAGGTGTTACTTGCATTTTCACGTTTGCTGAAAACGAGATCAACCTCTTCCAGCTTTATAAATCCTCCTTTTCCTCTCCCCCACTGTTCTTTCACAGTTACAGTCTTGCTCTGTACTGTGCTGTGTTGTTCCTGCAGAGGTCCTGTATGCTCCATTTGCTATAGGAGAAGCTACATGGCTGAAATAGTGATTACAGCAATATCGATACGCTCTCTGTTTCAGCAAGAGGGCATGTTCCTATCACTGCCACCTCACTGTGCCCTCCCGTTGAGAAGGTTAAGTACTTCTCTCTCCACTAAATCTTGCAGAGTACACAAATGGTACAGAAATCCTAGGCAAGCTACATAATACTAAATTTGCAGCAGTAATTGCAATGCATGCATGAAGAGTCAGAGTGGGTGTTTAGGGAATATTCCCCAATCAAAAGATATGTTAACTTCAGTTTCTCCACTTAATATCGCTCCCAGTGCTACTTTTGTGGAACAATTCATCCATAGCATCCGGATCCGAAGAGGGTGTCTGCCGACTGAGACTGTAACAAATAGGCTCCAGAGAGTTTATCCCAGAAGACCTCCTGCTACATGCAGCATTATCATCATTTATCTAAACATCAGCCTCTCAGAGGCTGTGCTGTAATGTTCTTAGTGGTAAAACAGCAAGATGCCATTTAGCTGCTATGCATGAAATAATTGGTCTGACCTACTTGGGGATTTTTCAAGCCAAAGAGAAAATAACTATCTGATATTAATAGCTTAACGGTTAGTGTAAACTCTGGGGCACACCACAAGTTAGAAACTAATGTATGCTATAATATGTATATTTTGCCCGTATGTTAACACTGATTAAGAGAGCCACCAATTCTGATCTGTACTGCCTTGTCATGAGTCACTAGTGCAGGTGGAATAAACTGTACCTTAAAAAAATGCATACAAGAAATGCCCATATTCTTATTTTTCCCTCTGTTCAACTAACATCTCTTTCAGTTGCCTGAGTATTAGGCAAGTACAAACTTCTTTGTTTATAGCTTCAATACTGTTCTAATGGAAGACATGATTTGTGACCTTCATAATTAATTTACATCTCTCTCTCTCTTTTTTTTTTTTTAGTTACCAGGAAGTACTAAATCACAGAATACTCAGAAGTAGTCTTGTGGTATTGAACTGACAAGATTAATTTATTATTTCCCTGCAGTGGGCCAAGTAGAAATTCAATGAACAGCTATAACCCAGGTTATTTTCTGAAATGCAACACTCAATCTGAGACAAGCCAATGCTGGATGTACTGTCATGAGTTGAAAGCAAATAAATAGAGGCCTATTGGGAAAAATTATTTCAAGGAAAAAGTCCAATGTCTGAAGTGTTCACACTGGCTTGTAAAAGAAATGAAGCTTTCATCCTATCCTACAACTCGTGGGATACCAGTTTCCAGGTATTTCTGAAATAAATGCTTACCAGCACTAAATAGCTCATATAGGGCTGGATGAAATTTTTTCATACTGGTTTATTCAACTTGTCTGTAGAGCTAAATCAACAATGACCGTAAAATGATTATAGTAAATTAATCTCCAAAGAACTAAGCTTGACTCGTGACTTTAAAAAAAAAAGTTCCTCTAAACATGTTCAGGATTGTTATTTTGCTTCAAAACTACCCTTTGCTATGTGTATTGATGACAAAAAGGTTAGTCTTATCTAGTTATGCAGAAGTGATGGTTACAGTTAGGTCATCCTGGAACAGCATCTTGTCTAAATGTTTTCGCACTTTTCACAATAGTTTTAAGAGTGGTACTTTCAGCAACTGTCTGAATGCGCATTTGAAGAAAATTACCTGTATGGACTGGACACAATCTTGATAAATATGAACACCATGGACAGAGCTGGGTGCTGGCAATAGGGCCATCAGCTTCCACAGATGGAGCACACCCAGGGTCTCTACAAAGGGTCTAGATGGGAGCAAAAGGAGATGGGACTGGAGACAAAGCTACAGCATGGGTCCAAAATCCACCTAGGAGCACCAGAGGTAAGATACTTTTGGGTTGTTATTAGAGATAGAATAAATGATCATTCTTAAATGAATAGTCATTCATATTTCTTATGATTTTGCCCATCTAGGGAACTTTTTTATCTAGACAGACTCTCCCTTAGCTCATAGTTTTTGTTTTGTTTTGTTTTTTCCTTGACTTTATGCTCTACTATTTATTTTCATCTCATTTTTTACCCATTTCCTTTTCTTCCAGCATCTACTTTTTTTCTTTCCTATTCTGTTTTATGAGCTGATTTTCTCATGAACACACAGCCAATACAATCTGTGGAAGAAGCATGACAACTGCTTTCAACACCTTATTTATTTTGACTTGTATGCTCTACCTTTTCCATCACCCAGAATTTGTCTGTTCTGGGAATTTTCAGGGAAATTTTCAGTTGCTGAGGACTGTTCCTTGAATTACAGGTACCTAATGAAGTAGTCTTTTCCATAAATGTTTTGCCTCCTTTTTGTAAAGTTGAAATTTAAGTCCTTCTTAATTCAGCTGGAAAGCTGTTGCCAGTTTTTCCAGTTTTAACATTTCCATTTAAGAGTCCATTTACCAAGGACTTCTCCCTTAAATTTATTCATAGAAAGTATATATAATTTCTTCCTATGACAAAAATATCTGGCAACTCAGTTCTTATTTCAACAACTCTCATGTTTATAGAGAAAAAAAAATATGTTTGCTTCCAGCTTTTGCATTTTCTAATCCAGCAGGATCTTTAGTTTTGTCTTATATTCCAGACTGTTTGTCTGTACTTTCTCATAATATACCAGCAACAGCAGCGAAAATATGTCCTTGGGTGCGTTCTCTTCTAGGGTTTCTCATAACAATTTCACAATTAATAAACCAAGTTTTCTTCTGTAGAGGTGCTTCAGGTTGATGCTCCTGCCTGAGAGATGTGATAATGAAGCAAAAAAAGGTATTGAGCTTCAGCAGTGTGAGGGTCAGGCCTTGTTATTTGGCATCAGAACTCTTTTCTGTTATGCTCCAGATCTCGTGTCTTAAGTACAGACACTGTCCTCAAGCTGCTGAAATGAAAATGACAGGAAGATGTGTCAAAGGATCAATCTCTCTTTTGGGAAGTTTGTTTCAGGACGGCAGAAAACCTTGTCGGGTTATCTTTATGTTCTCAGTGTCAAGTGCCATCATTAAAATAGAAAGACACCCATCAAAAAATTCACTGTGAAAGGCAGTGAGAAGTTTGGATGTATCTTTTGACAGATAAAATACCTCTCATGTTTTACCTCATAGAAAGGCATCAGATTCACTCATTCCATTGCCTCCAATGGGCTTTTGAAGGAAGAATACTCTTAGCATGTCCCAAACAGACTCACAGAATGAACAGAAGAAAAAGGTATTTTAATTAAGGACTGCTTTAATTTCTCCAAGCGTGTACAGGCAAACTGATTTCTCTAAAAGACTTGGAAAGTCAAGGGGACTATGTTCTGGGTAAGCTATGCTCTAGGAACGGGTCTAGCTGAGGGAATGGTGGGCTAACACCGTCTATGCACACAAAGAATTAATTCAATTTAGGAACCTGAGGAAAAAGAAAGAGTAAAAATGTTCAGATTTCCCTATGAGTATGCTAAGAGGTAAACAAAGCTCGTCAGGCTGCAACAGTAGCTCTTCAACAATCTTCAAGAAGCAGAGTTCCAGGAAACCTGCCAGATCACCACCACTCTGGAACAATAGTGCCTGCTTTGTAAAAAAAAATGGCAGGGAGGGGACTTAAAACCTGATTTTGATCTGAAAGAGTCTTTCAAGCAAAGAATGTGGTACCTTACTGTCCCGGTAGAGTTGGAGCCAATGGAAACTAGCTGTTTCCAGATCTTCCTCTTCTTGGGCCTTATCTGACTAGCTGACTAACTGACTAGCTCTGATCTACACTGTTGCTACAAATAGTTAATAGGCTTTTATATTTCTTGAAAATATTTATGGATAGAATCTTGCATCTATTAGGCTCATTACCCTATGAATAAAGAAGTGAAAATAGAGTGTAACTTTGAGTTAATCTACACGTAGATGAGATGTCCACAGTTGTACACTACCAGTCAATCATCCTGCCAACCCCTTCCCAACTGGATACACAGTTCATACTAATGAAAGTGTTCTTTTGATGCTATCAGTTTCCAATACTAAAAAATGAATGTCTTATTACGGACATCTTTTCTGTTATAAGCTTCTATACATTTGGGATTTATCCAAAATGAAAATAGTAGAGGGTCAAACATCTTCACACCTCTGAGCTGAAAAAATACCCCAATAAAACATCCATAATAATCAGATTGCACTTGAATGTTCTCACTTTGCTTTTGTCTGAGCCTCCCATGGCCTTCAACTGGGCTGCCCGTTGAGCTTTGATCTTCTGCAACATCCTAACTTGGTTCATTAGGACAGATGGAAGGTATGAAAAATTAAGTCCATGGCTGGCAAACCTCCATCCCTGTCCGAGCTGCATATTAAAATTATCATATGGCCAAGATCTGCCAGATGTTAGATGCATACTTTGGAACTGAGAGACAACTGCATTTCCCCCAAAGGATTGAAGGCTGAGCCTGGGCTGAGCCTGAGCTTGGGTGATGCTGTGGGGAGCTCAGAAGTCCATGAGTGGCCTCTTCATATTGAATGATGTTACGAGGTATTGGGCTCCTTCTTCTGTAAGCTCCCCAGCAACGCTGATCAAAGTTTTTAATCCATGTCAGCCTGAAGTGAATGTATGAAATATGAGTGAAAAAATGTACAGGGAACTTGCCTGTAAGTCACAAAATGGGGATGAATCTTGCAAAGCACATCTAGATTAAACTATGATTATGATTAAACTGAATGGTTAAACTATCTAGTTTTGATTAATTTCCAGGATATTAAATGTTCATGCTAAAGCTCACATCTCTTTCAGGTTTATTCCTTTTAATCAAACACAATTTCGCATTACTGATACATTACTGTCTATATAATAGGAAAAGAGAAAGAAAATCCTCCCCCATCTCCCTCTTTCCTAAAAAGACCAAAAGAGTAATGCCATTTGCAGTAACCAATTCTTTGTGATTACAGGTGATCTCCTGATATGTGAATTTTAGGAAAATACTCCTAAAAACAGAGCACTGCATGAGGAGTCTACTGCAAAAAAGGACACTTTTCCATTTTCTGATGTGAGGAAGGAAAGTCTCTTAAATTGTATCATTTAACTTGACCAGAACTGCACACTAATGTCCACATTAGAGCTGAACTTCTGAAATTATTTGTTTCATGTAATCTTGCTTTTGAAGCAGCATTGCTTAGATACTCTACTCCTGCTTTTTAATCTTGCACAAAAATCACAAGGACTTCAACTCTTGCCAAAATAAATTGTTTTTCACCATCCAGGAATCACATATTGAAATACTGGTGTTGCCAGGGATGCCTGTTTGAAGAATGCTGCTGATCAGTAAATCAGAATAACTTTGTTTAACATATTCCCACTTTAACATCTTTGGTTACTTGTAGGTTTCTGGTATATACTTACACGGAGCAAAGATAATTATGCTCTAATTGTTTCCTAATAAGCGTAAGCACTCGTTTGGGTAGAAACAGGGATTATAAGCAGCCTAATGGGGACACTTACGTTTAGATGAGGGATTATTTAAGGAGAGAAGGTACAAACTTTCATACAAAGAAATAACATTGAACAGCAGGTGGAGTCCTTATTCTTCCCATACAAGTGAATTAAATCTCTGCCACTTATTTGGATGGATATTAAAATTGGTTCCAAGTTCACATAGTTTTTGTAAGCAATAAGGATGATTGAAGTAAGCATGATTTGAAGTGCTGAAACTGGATTTACAGGAAAGATTCTCTTCTGATTCTTCCTGGTTCTGTTCATGTAGTAAATTATGTTGCACTGTGAAGCACTAGCCAAGCATTCATGTTGCTTTCTGTGAATGATTGCAGATTTTTACAACGTTTAGCATGTGCCTTGTGAAGCCCAGTGTTAGAACTGATCTGCGGCATGGCTTGAACTATGGAGATGCTAGTAGAGTGGTGACCTGTGGTAACTCTCCACTGAACTGAGAAATAACCTTCTCTGCAGCAAGATGTATTTTAGGTGTCTGCCTAGAGTGAGAGGAATGAGCTGAGTAATGTCATTTGCTCTCCGTTGGCTGTAAAAGGAATCTACAGGAATGTGTCTCAGATGTAGGCAACTACATTGCAGGCATCTAAAGCTGGATAAGATGAATTTTAGTGGAACACAATGCTCTGAGGATCTCCCCAGGTATAGAATAGCTGTAGCTCTGAAGGAAGGCAACTAATGGAGAAAAGTTGGGGAGTCTGGAGACCTGATCTGATTTTTATCTTTGCCTTTCATCTCCTGAATGATTCTGGAAAGGAACTTAACATTTTATCTTTGTTATCAACTCAGTAAGAGTGATCTCAGATGTAAAGGAACAGGTAACCCTCTGAGATCTAAAAACATTTAAAATACGTGAAATTATGTAGTGTATAATGCATTAATATAGCATATTAAACTTAGATATACATTACAAGTCCTCCTTTACTGCTATCACTATATATGTGTGTGGGGGGGGAGCAGAGTGCAGAGGAGTGTTAACAGTGAAAAACTGAAAGAGAAATACACCATTTGGCTTGAGAAGATAATTTCAGTTACTACAGAAAAAAAAATCTGATGATAATAAGCATCATAGAGAGCCATTTTCACTTAGACTTTCTGAGCATTGGTGTGTTTATCAGTAGCTGCAATGAAGAGTTAATGTGGGCAGTTTCACTAAAGCATGTGAAAATATTTCCATTCCAAGCTAACTTTTCCTAACAACAACATTTCCGCAAGACTTACTGCTGGAGTCAGAATATCTTTGTTAGCCCCAGTGAACTGCTAGGCTCCAAACCAGATACCTAAGCCAGTGTAGCCCATGCGGGAAGTTGAGAGCATCACAGGCAGGACAGTGCAGAAGGGAGCAACATTTCCCCACTTCTATCTCCTTGCACCCAGCAACGTCCCCTTGTCTTGTGGTTAAACCAAGGTATAATTATGCTGGAGGTGTGTCTATGCAGTGTGATATTATAGTTAACAAGCCTTTGAGGACTCTTTCTCAGCATTCACTAATTAATCTTCTCAGGCTTTGAGGATCCAGTTTATCTCTGTGTTGCAGTCAGTGAGACCAAAGCACAAGAGGTTAAATGTCTTCCTTGCAGCCCAGAGTGGAGACAGTAGCTGTCAAATAACTTCTTAATGAGAAAGTCCCATCTCCTGATTTTCATGTTTTAAACATGACCCTTTCACGTGGAGGAAACCATTTTTTGGCAGCATGGTCTAGAAGTGCTGGTAGCACTTTGCCAGGAGCTGGGAAAATCCTGCTGGTCCTCGCTCTGACACCTCTGTGCTGCATGGCCTTGTTCAAGCATCTTCCTACAGCTACATTTCTTGTGAGTCGATCGAATGCCGAGGACCCAAATTCCTAATGGCACATCAAGCATGCATACTTGTTTGTGTGTTTGAACTCGAGGGATACCTGAGACTGAAAAACAGAGACCTGAGGAGAGGCTCCAGGCCAAAGTGGGGATCTAAACTTCTTTGTGCCTCAGGATAAGGATTTCAGAGGAAATAGTGACAAGTGTGTCCTCAAATGCTATACAGATTATTTGGGAAGTGGTATATAAGAAGGAAGTGTGGGATCAAATGAATATGTGAAAGAACATTTGTGAAAGTTGTCTTATGATACCTACAGATGGATGCACCTTTGTGGGCAGGTAAATATTTTGTCACCACTTCATTTGGGGAGTAAGTTCTCATCTCCTCAGCTTTGGAGTCTGTCCTGTTTCAGCTAAGTTCACATCTAGTTAGTCATCTAGTCTAAATTAATTATCTCTGGTCAGTGAAAAGAGACAGGCATCTCTCTCCAGTGGGATCTGTCTTAGCCTGTGATCTTTAATAATTCTTGTTTGGTATGATGGCATCAATCTCTCTCTGGAGTTATCAAACCTTGTTTTTCACTACTTTTAAAGTCTTGTCTTTAGTTACTTACCTGCTGTTTTTGTAGATGTGGTACATTCAAGATTCAAGTGATCAAAGATGGATGGGAGAGTTGTTCTTTTTACCAGAAAAATAGAAAAAACAGAGAAACTCTTAGGCCCATGACAGTAAGCAAGTCTCTGTGAAACTGAAAGTGAATATTTTTTTTCTGTTTTGCTTAGGCCAAAGTAACGTATGATTGTTAGACATCTAAAATAGGTAGAATGGGTACTGCACTTAGCTTATATTAAATATCAAAAATGTTCTTTCTTCATAAGCCATAAAACTGGGATATGTGACTTCATAAAATTTTTTCAAAACCCTGTGTTTAAAGTCCTTCTCACCTAAGTCATTTGCTGAAGAGCTCTTACATCATTCTCTGTAGATAAGACTTAGACTTGTACCGTAGTTTTTGCTTTTATCATATTTCAGCATATGTGCTACTTGTGAGTATATCTGGAACCAGTATGGAAATATAAAGACATTTGTTTTGGGGTTATTAATTTTCCTATGGTACTACTCTTAAAAAGTAACACAAATACAGATATGATTTCCGCACATTTCAAAAGATGTATGCTAGAGCCATAATAGAAACAAAACTCACGGCATCAGTATTAAAAGTAAGTTCATGAAAATATGTTCAGGGAAGGGACAAAAGAATTTTAGGACATGCGAGATCTCAACGAATGCAATGTCGCTTTTTTCTCCCCTGCCCTGGGACGTTCAGAAGTGTCTCTATCTTCCCAAGGAAATGAGCAATGACCCAAGCTTTCCTTACAATCTGTGGTGAAAAATAGGGTCTTCCGGATAGCCTTGGAGCTCACCTGCTATAGCTATTGTTTTGTATCAATATGAAACTTTTGAAATTAGCTATGAAAGCAAGAAACAAAGTGTCTGTGTACCCTACACTAGTGCTCCGGTAGGACTTAAGGTGCTCCAGGGTGGCATGTCCTGACATGGAAGATCTTTTGGTTCCTGCTGCTGCTGTAGCTGGTTAGCAGAAGTGCAAAAGTCTGGGTGTTTAGGGATCAGGCTCTGTCAGAAATCTGTGATAGCAGAATATTCTTCAAATGTGCCTTGGTCCAGAGAGAGGGGAAGAAGAAGGAAGTGTGTGCAAGCAATGATTAAAATCCCCTTCCTGTTTTTAAGTAAAAGTTAAATGTTGGAAAATATCCCAGAAATTTCCTGGGAGTTTAGGCAAAGTTAGTTACTCTCCTGTAATACATCTTGTGTATGATTTTTTTTTTCCTGTGAAAAATACATCTTTCTCAGGAATTTTTCACCTTGCTTTCGTTTTATAGCTCTTTCTATAAATAACGCTGGAAACCATGAATAGTGGGATGCAGTCATCACGTGCAGAAATCACTTCAGACAGATAACAAGTGAAGGTTACCTTAGCTAGCCAGTGATATCCTGGAAATTTTAAATTACCTAAATACAACAGAAATTTGGCCAGCAAAGTCAGTGCGAAAAAATAAGGGGTAAGAACCGCTGTGCAAACTGGTTTTATGTGTAGCTATTATTTATTCATCCAGTATTAGCTAAGAAATTCTATGCAACCAAGTGTTAAAACCAGGTAATGGCAGGACCAGATCTTTAGTAGAAGGAGAAGCTCTTCATGCAGGTATTGAAACCAAAAACTGATGCAGCTGAATGTATGGACATGATTCACCCTCTTGTGTTTGCAACCAGAATTACAGTCCTGCAGAAAAAAACATTTCAGATTCATTTAAAATTGAAATTGAAGGTGCGTATATGATAAATATATGATAAATGTGGATAGTGATGAGTGGAGACAATCCCCAGTATGAGGAATTATTGTAGTGAAGAACCCTAAATTATGTTTGTCATATGCTAATGCTGCTGGTGTAATTTTGTGCAAGTGGTCAAGTATTAAGTGTCTGAGCAGGGAAATAAATCTGAAAATGGTTGAAGGCAGAGCAATTTGTTTTCTCTTGAAAGCTCTAAGTGCAACCCAAGAGTTCCTTCGAACAGCATCTATTGCAGGGTTCTAACAAGAACCAAAAGAGATTTTCTTCTTTTAATGTGCATTTGACATCCATGTTTAATATATATGTTTTGCAAGTGTGGATACTCAGAAATGGTATCATGAGGAGATAAAAGCAATAAGCTTCTGACATTTTTAAAGCCTTTTATCAATGTAAAAATATTGCTGGTATGGAAATAGGTCCAATTATGACAATAGTGCTCACTAAACAAATCAGGAAGAAAAGGATGTTTCTGCAACAACCTCTTAAAGAGGTCCTAGACGTGCCCAGAGACGGGACCTGTTGGGGACTGTCTTCAGTTGCCAAACATACCCTTTCTATATGTTGCAATGTTAATCCAACAAGTGGGGGGCTATCCGTAAAGGGCATGTGAAGGGATATACGTGCCTCTCTCTCTCTACATGAACATTTTGAAAATATGATCTGTATTTACTTTCTATTTCTTGACTGTTGGTACCATATGAAGAAAAAGAAATCTAACACCAGAATGTATAGGTGTATCAGAAGCTCTGTGTTTAAGCCCAAGGTAAAACTTCACAAACTGTGTGTCCCTATGATTTTGACTGTAAAAGAGACTCCATCGCTTTTCTTTTCCAGACTCATCCCCGCTAGCACAAAGTATCAAAGAACCTTGAAACATTTATAAGGAATTTTTGAAATGAAAGGACCAAATTGTGAAGACCTGGAAATAAAAGCTCTGTTTGGGAAGTAATGACAAACCAGGTGTTTATTTAGCAAGAAAAAATTCCATTTATAACCAAAAAAGACAAGACAGTTGAAGAAAGTTAAGCAAAATTTAATGTATATTACAAAAAATAGTTTTAAAAGAATAGTTCCCATTACAAAGAAATTAATCAGTCAGAACTTTATGGAAAGAAAAAGGGAAAAAGTAATCCAAATGATTTTTTGTTAAGCCTAAAATGAGCTATTAGGACTGTAATAATAGGTGTGATTTCATAAAAAATGCTAACTACAACTCAGTCTGAACTGGTAAGCTGAGAGCAAATACATTTTGTGATTAGTTTTATTCTTTCCAAATAGGTTAGTCTCACAGCCGCTGTAATGACATCCACCTGGACTTTATCTGATTTCAGTGGTGCATCTGCAGGTAGCAGGACACTTGGTTTTCACGAGTGGGAAATCACAGCCAAACAAGGCTCTCAGGTTTGCACAGTTTGTGAGAACATCTTGATGCCTGCAGGGGTTGGCTAAAATAAACAGAAAAAAAAGTGTGAAATAGTAATTGAGAAGCTCGTCCTGATCTGATACCTGTGTATTTTCCAAAATGCATTTTCTCATTTATTTTCAAGCCTATATAGTTTTCCTTGTACCATTTCCTCTGCTCTGGTGTTAAGATTACTTGAATATTAATTTTGTATGGAAAAATATAAACCAGACTGTAAACAAAAGAAAGATCTGCAAACAATAATCCCTCTTTAAATCTATTGAAATTGGGAATGCACATTGAATGATAGAAGATAGTATGTGACATGGTAGTACTGAAAAACATTTAATTTTTTTTTTTGAAAAGTTGGCATTCTTTACTTGAGGGTCTCAGGATATTTGCAAAACTTTCAGGAATTAAATAGACCAGTAGCCCCAAGAAAAGCAAGGTGATTAATTTCCTCTGTTTTATAAAAATGGAAATATAGTTTAAAAGTTGATGCCTGTATCATAGAATCATAGAATCCTTAAGGTTGGAAGGGACCTCTAGAGATCGTCTAGTCCAACCCCCCTGCACACGCAGGGTCACCTACAGCAGGTGGCTCAGGACTGCGTCCAAGCGGGTTTGGAAGGTCTCCAGAGAAGGAGACTCCACAACCTCTCTGGGCAGCCTCTTCCAGGGCTCTGTCACCCTCACTGTTAAGAATTTTTTCCTCAAGTTCCTGTGGAACTTTTGGTGCTTCAGTTTGTGGTCGTTTCCTCTAGTCCTATCAGTGGCCACCACTGAGAAGAGGCCGCCCCGTCCTCCTCACTGCCTCCCTTGAGGTACTCTCCTCTCAGCCTTCTCTTCTCCAGGCTGAACAGGCCCAGCTCTCTCAGCTGTATCTATCGCTCCTGTAGATTTGCACACATTGACATGCTCCACATGAAATCTGCAAAAGCCATAGGCAAGAGCATGGCTTTTGGGCCATATGGATATACAGACGGACAAATCGTACATGCTTTTAGAAGTATAGTATTTAGTCTTGCACATTCCAGGAGAGGGCAGCACGACACTGATTATGGCTTTGCATTATTCTAGACATTGGCACAATTTACCCGTTATATTAATTACACTGGGATTTTTAATTATTGCTATTATTGGGGAAGGAAATGGAAGGGGGGAATTCTATAGGAGGCTTGTTTCCAGAGTGGTACTGGGTAGAAAAATGGAAAGGTAAAAAAACTACGCAGGAATAATGTTATCATCTCAAATGATGAGGAGGAATGTGGATTCACTTACTGCAAAGCCCACGGTCACAGTGGCCTGGACAGTCGCTACATTTTGGTCCTCTTTTGTAAGGTGTAGTTATTTGCAGTGGGTTATTTCCTCTGAAAGTCCAAAAAAGACAATGTGAAAGAAAATCAAAGGGCAGCTTTGACCATGTAAGAGAAGATCAAATCCTTTCCCACGGTAAAAGAGTTCCACCAGTTATTGAACGAAACAATTTTCCATGTTTTACTTTGACACATTCTGTGACTACAAGAATCTCAGTTTCAAATGGAAAGGCTGGGGAGATCTGGGGGGGCAGAGGAAGGAAAATGAAATGACACTTTTTCTTTGCACAGCATTGCAAGTTATTTATTATTTAGTTTTAAAAATCTTTTCTGCTTCCAAACTACTGTTTTCTTAATGACTTCTAAATGCATTGATAATTATAAGGAAATAACGTCAGCAGATCCCTTCTGACATGCAGGGGTTACAAATGTGCTCTTTACCCCTGTAAATGCTCATTTGTTCTTTACCTTCACTTTGCTTCCAACTTTCCCATTTGTGATCGAAGTTTGTGATCAATAGCTTATGAGATGTATCTAGGCTCATCTAGGACCTTATTCATATGCTAAGATATCTTAATTTCTGTTTCAATATGAAGTAAAATAAATATCAATATCTTGACTACTTTTTAATTCACAATTGTTTTCACCTACTTCCTATAGTCAAAATTTGTATCACTGATATTTTCAGAATTATCCAGATTTAAAATAAACTGTAAGCATTTGATCCTGCTTATGACCAATGGCCCAGAGGGATTTTCTTTTTTGAAAACATATCCAGAATTATATCATATTAAATGAGTAAAAGAGCAGTACATACGGGGGGCAGTAATGGCAAACATAAAAGTAGTTGAACCGGCTGTTAGGACAGTAGGCAACTGCGCATCCAACCTGGTAGCTGCTATACCAGATTAGCTGTAGAATTGAAAATAAACACATTTAGTCAGAGGCATATATTATTTACTCTCTGAATTCTCATCAATGAGTTCACAAAATAGCAGAGTGTGAAGATGGTTTTTGCTTTGTTCTGCATGAGTTCTTTTGCTGTTAAATATACAATTTAGCAGTCAGGAGAACAAATAGGAAAAAGAATTAGTTATGTCCTCCCGTTTGCAAATGTTTCAGACATATTTTTTGGGAAAACATAAAAAGTTTATATTTGAATATTTTCATCATAGATATTTTTCTATTTTTTCATAATTAAATATTCCAATCCCTTATATATAAAATGCATACATATTTTTTCTCTTATTTTAAGATTAAAGATATTTCAATATTTTTTTCCCAGAGAATCATCAAATCATGGAATGCTTAAGGTTGGAAGGGACCTCTAGAGATCATGTAGTCCAACCCCCCTGCACATGCAGGGTCACCTAGAGCATGTGGCTCAGGACTGCATCCAAGCGGGTTTGGAAGATCTCCAGAGAAGGAGACTCCACAACCTCCCTTGGCAGCCTCTTCCAGTGCTCTGTCACCCTCACTGT
>VZSV01000142.1:23219-128185 GCA_013398735.1 Nothocercus julius
TGACAGTGATATATATATATATATATATATATATTTTTTTTTTTTTTCTGATAATAAAACTTACCCAGCTCATTGTACTCATATAATTCTAGAGTATCATTCTAGATCATTTCCGTTTTCCATACCTGAGTGTAACTGTGGAAATTGACATTTTTTCTGACTGGTCCAATCCCATACTTGAAATTGTCCATCTGACTGTACCATACTTTAATTGCTTCAGGCCATGTGCTGGGGTAACTTGACTGCAATATGTTCTCACCACAGGAGACACCTGAAAGCAGAAGTCAGTTTTATTACTCAGGGAAGAAGAAGCATATAGGGTAGTATCTATGACATATTTACATCTTAAAAATGGTCTATAAGGCCTAAGCATCTGCCCTGTGGTTTTGAGAAGATGACAGTGCGCTTCACCCTATGAAAGCTGCAGAGCAACTCTGATTTCAGTGAGCTTTAGGTACCCTATATGTATTTGACTACAAAATGTTACACAATAATAGCTATATTTAAATTTAGACAAGTTGTTGGTCTTTGCACCGTCCTTTCTCCAGCAGGAACCAAAAGCATATACTTAATGAAGTGTAGAAGAATAGGGCCTGCCCCCTCTCAGGCTTCCACAATTTCTCTTTCAGGGTTGTTCTGTGGCAAGAGTAATGTTTTTGTATTTAATAATCCTCAAAACATATGCTATGTCTGATTAAAGTTATCGTTGTTTCTAGTTCACAGGCATAGAGATCATCAGCAGATCATCATTAACCCATCAGTTTAGACTCCAAGTTCTTCACATACCGTTAACAAGTCTCTCCTCGGGGGGACTAGTCTTCATTTGACACTGATTTGCCCATTTTCGAGCACTGGTGGCAGCTTTTTCACTCCACACCTGAAAGACACAAAATATGAAGTATCCAGATCACAGTGCCATCCAGGAGGGAGAAAGGAAAAAACAGGAATTGATAGGGGGATGCTATGCTGAATATTCCGTGGTGCTCTATAGAAGGCAGAGTAGAAAGTTCTGCCACTTTACTCCAGTTAGGCATCACAGTTTTTCAGTCTGCAATTCAGGAACATGGCACTGCTTGCGCTCCTCTTCCACCCTTGTTTTGCACACTTTCCTGGGCCCAGGAAATTTGTTTCTCTCTTATTTATTTATTTATTTATTTGAGAGAGAGAGAAGGAGGGGGAAAACTGGTGGTCTCACAGCCTTAAGAGTGGTATCTGTAACCAGAGAAACACCACATTATTTGATCTTACCTTCAGTTTAAATCCTTTTCTGATGCTGTGACTTACTCTGGAGACTGTGTAAATTTAGGTTTAATGGTAATAAATAGCCCATGTTTGGGGCAAACCTGTGTTTTATAGTCCCACTTTACAAATAATCCCAGGCTAAGGTTTTCAGCCTGAGGGGAAACAGTACCTCTCACAGGACTCTCCCATACGCATGGGCTCTTTGATCTCTTTTTTGAAGTTTTAAAACAGCAAAAAAAAAAAAAAAAAAAAAAAAAAAAAAAAAAAAAAAAGGGTCCTATTCTCATTTACAATTTCCACCCCACCACAGAATAAATCTCCTCATGGACATTCCCTGTGCTGCCTATCTGAGTTTTACTAACTGTGGGAACTAAGGCATAATGCTTAAGAGAAAGATTATGAGTAGCAGATGGGACCTCTTGTGAGATAATTGCAATGATTTTGCAAGTGAAAGCATTGAACTGTGCAAGATTAAGCATGAAGCCTGCAGAAAAAAATGGGGATAAAATTCTGTTTTCTCCACCTCTTAAATTCCAGAGCATTTTTCCTGCTCTCTGTTCACTGTGTTGTGCATTGTTTAGAAGTCTACAATCTTCTGCTTGTGATCTGGAAAGCAGGTTGAACATAATGCATATCTTACCATCTTCAGCATGTTGCTGGCTGGAGGAACGACAGTTCTCCGTATTTGATTGTGTTCATCAATAATCAGTTGGCGGTTTTGAGCCTCAGAACGACTAAGGAAAGAGTACTGCAAATCTTCATCCTGAAATGGAAAATAACAACAATGATGGTCAGGGTTCTCAAAGGTTTAATCAACATTAATTACTAGCTTCTTGTCAAAATAAAGCTCCTAAGAAATTCTTGACTTTCTTTTACTGGTTTTTGAATTCTTGTAGCTGCTGATATTTTTCTCCCTTTGTTCATATGAACTGCACTTTTCATAGGGTGACATGAGCCTAAGTAGAACCTGCAGATTTCAGTGTTCTCTCCAGATGTCTCCCCATTAGACATGGATAAAACTTAGCTCTGGATCCAAATCTCATAGCTGGCTTAACCTCTTGCATGCCTCTGTTACCTGCAAACTTTGGAAGTATCTGAAGCTGGTTCAGAAATCAGTGCTGTTTGCAGACCATTTTCTGAGGTATCTAAAGTCCAAAAAGCAATGAAAAATTTTGATTGTCTGCTGTCAACAATCTCAGACCGTGGATCATTGCAGAGAAAAATAGTTACAAGGCTTACTTCTTCTTTTCTTCAGGCTAAAGAATCACTCAGAATGATGTTTTTCCCACTTAATGTCTAAAATCTTCACTCTATCTATACTAGGCATCTTCACTCTCTGTTATTGCTTGAAAGGGCAGAGGTTGTTTAGTCCATGAAATTCCTTCATAAGGCTGAAAGAACCATCAACTAGAAGTACCTTTTTCTCATTATACTGATTGTACAGGGAGTCTGAGATCTGAACAACTATTTTTTTTTTGATGATGAAGTCTATTCTAGGCATTAATTCCACTTATTTAATTTTGGATATCCACATAATAGAAGTAGATATCTAAAAAAAATCTCAGTTTTCTTTTGTGGTCAAGAAGAAAAGTAAAACTAAATTCTGTGATTTGCAAGTTATATAAAAGGAATGCAAATTAATCACCAATCAGATCTTGACAAATAACTCACGCCTAAATGCCTGCTTAGTAGATATCTACATTTTATGAGGTAAATCTCTCTGAGGAGTCATGAAAAGTATTTAGATCCTTTTTTTAGATACTATATTTAGATAGTATTTATATTTTGGAGCAGTTTTGTTTAACGTTTAGGGGAAAAACTTCTATTCAAAATGGCTGTATTTAAGTTAAGGGGAGAATATGATAGGCAGATGAAATATTTTAACACAAACCCCATGAAATTGTGGAAGAACATGTGAAAAAATGATTTAAAAATCTTTAAATATTACTTTAGACAGATGAGACAGATGGGGAAAAAACAAACATGAAACATGCATGCTACAGGCTCAGATATGAGTCTTCTGCACAAGGATGAATACTCTTACCTGCCCAGCAGACTGATGTAGTAGAGCAGCCAGAAAAATGATTGCAGTTAGTGGACCCATTGCTGAAGAGAAAACAAAACAAAATAAAATGTAAAATACTTTAGTTGAATTAGTTAAAGTATTTAGGGTGGTGTGGCATGTGAACAGGGTACAGAACTGTTGCAAAGTGAAGCGTGCTGCACATATGAATACTTTATTTGATACCTAATGTAGTCGCACGTGCACTGCAGTATCTGCAGTTAACTGGGCAGAGCTGGTGTTGACTGGAGGATCAGAAGATTTTTGAAACTCGTCTCTTTAAAGAGTAAATGGAGGTATGATGGTGCGTGATAACTGCTATCACTTCCAGAAAGAAGACACCATCCATCATTGAGGCAGAGTCTTCAAGCAGCATAAAGTGTGTTCCTTGCAACAGATAGCTCAACTCCCTCTTTGACTTCCTTAACAAAACTATGTCTGATTTAGCAATGTTTATTTGCTCCGAAGAACATTACTATGAAAACAAAAATAAATTGTTGCATTCAAACTTTCTAAATAGGAAAATGAAAGACTGCAAACAGCAAATATTATTGTTACCCAAGTTATGCTGAATTTTCATAATTTCCTCCATCTTTTTCTCACTTCATTAAAAAAATGATCCAGCGAGCTTCATCATTACATGATGATGGCACTTTGCCTGAACGAAGAAATCTTACCTCTGAGGAAGTCAGAGGAAAGATTTTCCCCTACAAAAACACCAAAATGATGTTGTCTGGTGACTATAATGCTCCTGTAGCTAGACAGGCTACAGTTAGATTGGACAGTTATTCCAGTATTGTGCTCCATTGCATAGTGTAGATTAACAGAGCACACTATCACTCTGAAGACTCCAAGTCATTCAGGAGTTCAATCTTTTCTTTCTTTTTCCCACCCTTGCCCAAGGAAATCACATCAGTGAATTCATCCAGTGGCCCTCAAAGATAAAGCTAGGTGTCTGTACTCTTTTTATTGAGGAATAAATTCTTAGACTGGAAGGATGTCTTTGGCTGCAGAAGAATTGTTTGACTTTTCCTCCAGTGGAGAAATTCTCTTTTAGTGTTATATACAGAAATAAGATCATTCTAGCAAATTCATGAACAATACCTGAGATTCCCCAGACAAGTGCAACAACCAGACATATAAACTTACTTAAACTGGTTCAAACATTATTGCATATCTACAGTTGCTCAACTGTACAATCAAAAACACTCCTTGGAGTAAATTTATTTGGAAATACTTTCAAAGTCAGAAAATGACTGTTCTCAGATCTATGTAAGGAGTATTTAATACACTTAACAACATTTAATGCATTTCTGATTTAATATAAAAATAAAAAGAATCCAACAATTAAAAAGCTAGGAAAAAAAATCTATTTGAAAAATACTGCCTATTATTTTTTTCCCTTAGTGCTTCACTGCTCAGCAGAACCTTTCTTCCTGACAGAACATAAAAGTTTCGGTATGTAACAGATCTGAAAATTTATGAGAGTGGAAATATTTGTCTTTTCAGTTACTTCAGTTGTTGAAGTCTGAAGTAAGGGAGGCAAAGGGCTACCTTTTTTATCTAAAGAAATTCTTAAATTCTGCCTCTGGGAAAATTGCAAATAGGCATTTCTTTTAATCACCCAGTTTCACATGACTTAGATATTAACTGGATTCCCCTTTATAAGAGCACCTAATCAATGCTGAACAAATGCCTCTATAGATATAATTTCTAATACCAAATTTAAATTCTGCATACATTACCTTTCTCCAGCTAGAGTCCTTCTATATCTTGAAAAGAGCCGTAAGAATTAGAGGTTCTCCTCACTCTAACTCTCTATTTATACATGCATATGTGCATGCCCTTCTCTTTCTTTGCCAATATTTATTGCAGAAGATGACGTCAGATTTGGGGCTGCCCATTTCAGGAGAATGAACCTTTTTTAGGAAATAGGCGACTGAAAGCAAAGGAATCCAATTGCACTTTTCTGGCTTTTTTCTTGTTGCTGTTTGTTTGTTTTGTTTTGTTCCTTGTCTCCAGGGCAAGGAAAGAGAAAAAAATGGCCCATTTTTTTCCCAGAGCAAAAAGGCTTTGCCATCAGCAAAGCTGGCCACAAAATGAAAACTTGAGTTTAGGGATGGCCGCTTAGCCTTTTCCAGCTCTGGACTATCTGGCCAAATGAAAAAAAAAAAAAAAAAAAAGATTTGAGAGGGAAAGATAAGTCGGTGACTCACATGATAGCCATTGACAGAATGACCTACCTATTGGAAAACTCCTTTCCTGAACTTGGTTTGCTAAATAAATTGTGTCCCCTTAGCTTATTGAAGCCAAAAACCTGGGCTTTTTTTATATGCACAGTAAAAGTCTGTTGCCCAAAGTGTTGTTTAGAAATAATGAACTTGCGGAATGGCTACAGATGTGCGTGTTTGTTTGTTGTCTTGCCTCTTCCCCTGATTCAGAGGGAGGCTTGGCAGGTGTTTGCATTTTTCTTCAGTGCAGTGTTCCCCAGCTCATCTTTCCCATTTCACAGAATCTTTACTTTCACTGTCACCTCTCAGGTAGTACCAGGAAGGCTCCAGTGTCCTTCCTCTGCCCTGTCCAGGCACAACCTGCCTTGTTTCCTTCCATGCTCCAGCTGTTCTCAGGAGAAGCTCTAGATGGAGCTTCTCATTCTTCTGCTATGGTTCCCTCCTTTACTGTTGCCCTTGTGATGATCTCTGCACACAGAACATCACTTTGGGTGATGATGTGTTGGGGTTTCTGTCCAAAATGCAACCCAATATTGTTCTGTTGTTTCCCATTTCCTCTGGAATTTCTGGTTCTTGCCATCATTTTAATATTGGGTTATAAATCCTATGCAACACAGTTGCTTTTGTCCTTTATTTGTACAGCATGCAGTTCTTTGGAAAGTCAATCCTGATGTCTCCTGTGTACTTTTGGGTTCTGAGATAAATGTGAATGTGCTTTTTGTTCTGAAGTACTTGCAATAGTCTAATCAACCTTTGATGAGACTGTGGTTGTAAGTGCCAGAAAGCTTAATAGCCTAACTCCCGTAATTATGAAGGCTGTCTTTTTCTGTTCAATGTAATCCGGAGTCCAGCAGTTCCAGATACTCAGCATCCCAGGAGATCATTCCAGTTGTCCCCTGCTATTATGCAGACAATATTTGTCCAAACCTGTCTGGAACCTTTAACGGGAAGCACACCTTGCCATCTACTGCACTTAGCAATATTCATTAATATGTTATGCTCACTTCATCCTTATTTATATTGTTAAAATGAAGTAGTGCTACCACAAGTATGTTTTTAGAACTTGCCACACCTGTTTAAATAGTCAAATCATTTGTTTTATAAAGAATGACTGTCAGTTTTGCTACAATTCATGGTCCAAGGGTAAAAGCATAGGGAAAAAAACAAAGATCAATAAAACTGACATCCGGGACCATGGCACAAAGAGTAATTTGTCATAGTAATTCCGTCTACCCTAGGTAGACTGCCTGAAAGGGAGGAGTGTTTTGATACGGAAACATTGATTTATTCTGCTGGTCTCTGCAAATATATTTTGAAAAATATATCTACGGAAAGTTAGAATTAAAAATAAAAGAAAAAGTAAGCTTAGCTCTGAAGAAATCTGAACTGTTAGATCGGGTTTCAACCCAAACAATGAAGGCCTGTTTCCAGTTCCACTGAAGTTAATGAAAGGTAACTGACTGCCTTTGATTAAAATTCCTGTGGTTCTGTGTTGTTCACATTTTACATAGACATTTTTCTTGACTGTACAAGACATCTTGTGGATTTGAGCTCTTTAACTAACTTTGTTTTGCAAAAAAATGTGTTATTCATTCTCAGCAAGTCAGATCACAGACTACAAGGTATGTGTGACTGCATACGACTGACTGATTTACCTGAGACAGTGCTATTTCAACAAATACTTGTATCTGCCTTGGATAAATCCTTCAAAAATATATTCAATAGTTCAAACTATTTGTATATAACATACAAAAATAGAAGGAGAGCACCTCTGGATTTCCTGATCTTGTGCTTTGAAATGAAAGGGATATTTTTAACTTCTTTTGGCTTGTGGAGAGTTGTTCACTACCCTTCTATTCCTCAGGAAAAAAAAGGCACCCTAGAAACAGAACAAGGAAGAAGAAAACTATAAAGTGTTTTTTTTTTTTTTTTTTTACAGGGATAGAGGTCATCTTGGCAATTAATAAAATAAGGGATAAGATGTCAACATAATCTTGCTAGTCACTCCCACCAGCTTCAAGGACTAGCCAAGTGTAGAAGACTGTGGCACTCAATGGCCTAAAAATATAAAGGATCCTGTTCTATAATGATGAATATATGAAATAAAATAGTCTATTAATTCTTTAATCCCCCATGCAGATTGGATTAGTTTTACAAATCATCTGTCATAAAACACAAGTCTAATAGTGAGGTCTAGTAGTGAGGTATAATCATTTTAAAAAGAGCATTGGGTTCATAGCTGAATTCAGAAATATTGTAAGAATCCTATGTAGAATTGTTTGAACAGCAAACAAAAATATTAAGAAATTTAGAAAAGCAAAAATAATATATTTTCTAAACATGGGCATAGCTGCCCTATATTATTTTTACCATGTAACTACAAATCTCTCCAGCTGTATTCAGAAATTAGTCTTGGGGAACATTACTGATAGTATCAGCATGCATAATTTTAGTGATGGTACAAGGGATGCCCCACATAAAGGGAGGGGTAGAGCTCCCTGAACCTAATGCTGAAATGTTCAGGTTTTACAAACCCATACTATATGCTGGTAGCAGAGTATATTACCTGGCAGGCTAGCACAATTAAATGAAATAGTTACTGACATTTCAGTTAAAAAGGATGTTTTCATGACTTATGGTGAATAAACCAGTCTGCAATATCCTATCTGAGACTAACAGACCCAGTCCAAATCCACTATTATTCTCGGTTGCAAAGGCTGGGACTAGTTTTTTACCTTAGCTAATAAGTAAATGGAGGTAATTTATCTTTAGGGAGTAATTCAGCTTTTTTGAAGATAAGCGTATGAGAAAGGGGAGATAAATCACCTTTGTCAGGGAGTTGCCTCCCTCTGGACTGCAAAGGGAGTAGAATGTGACTAGCTGAGATTTAAACATTTCACTGCTAGACAGCTAAATTAGGTGCAACTGACTCTTCCTAAATTTTAAAATAAAAATTGTCTGATTTTTTTTATTCTTTTCTTAAAGCAAATAGTACAATTAAGAGTTGCAAACAACAAACTAACAGAAGAATTGTACACATTGCAAACTTTCTGTAGTCTTGAAAACTGCTGAAATTAAATATTGGTGTGTTTGTTTGGTGTTTTGGTTTTGGTTCTTAAGAGATCTCTGGAAACAAACATTCAATCTGCATGCAATTTACTCAATGAAATACCAAGCAAAATTATTTAAACAGTAGAATATAAATATAGTTCATAGGCTGAACTAAAAGAGAATTGTGAAAGAGCTCTCATTGTTCACACACATGTATTTGTATATGTGCACATGCATATATATATATACATACGCACATATACACACTCACATATACATAAATATATATTTTACATACCTATACACACTTTGCTTTTGTGTAGCTTGACAAAAACTAGAGTGATTTCTTGTAAAAAAACTGCAATAAAACTTGTCCCAGTGGTTGAACATGGTTTCTGAGCTTCAAGTACTTCAGAATCAGGGATCACTGGACACTAATCAGGAACACTAATAAACAGGTAAAAACAGAGAAATAGCTGTCACATAGTTTGTCTTTGAATCCTTGTGAAACAAAACCACAATAGTAATAATAATGATGAAAATAAAATGAAAAATTCATGAATTTCATTCTGGTTAATAGTGAGAGACACAAAGCAATATAGGCTGCAAATTATCACAGACATCCAAAATGTCATGAAGACCTAGAGATATTTGTTTCTAATGTATGGATAAAAGTATTTTTAAGGGCTCAACTTCACTTTAAACTGTTAAAGTCTTCTATGCCTTCCTTTACAGGGCGTCTTCTTAAAGCGTTTTCACAAGTTTCGATAAACTCCTGCCCATTTTCCACATAGCCCTGTGTCTCCTGCATGTGTGGCTATGGAATGGCGAAGTGCATGAGAACCTTCTTATTCAAGATATATCATGACATGACATATAAGCTGCCCTTTTGCTGTCTGGGCCAGATCTATCTTCTACTGAGTAGTTTCCCATTACAGAGTGTTGTAATTGCTATGTCGTTATGAAAAAAGGAGAGAAGCAGCTCCACAAAGAAACTAGGCTATAGCTGAATTCAGTTAGTTCACTGGTTATTACAAGTCAAGCCACAATTAATCTTCAATATCATTTCCAAATGACTCCTCATGCTGGGATATTTTGATTTTAAATGGCAATTATCTTAATGCATCTATTTTATGCCCCAAATATTTCTATCTCCCTACTGCAACCAGTCCAATAGAATGGCCTGTGCAGGACTCAGTGCCTTACAGATCATTTTTTCCTTATTTCTTCTAAATTTTAACATGTTTTTCAATCTTATCAGGTTCAAGATATATTTTACTGGCATTGTCAGAAGAAGAGCAGCCATCTTGTTGTGTCATCCACACCACACTCCTACAGTCCTTGATACGCTCCTATATCAAGTTATATGAGAATGCTAAAATATGGAATGAATTAATGCTATTTTTAAAAAGAATTCATGGCAAGAGTCCCCAGCTTGTAATTATTATTAGATTAAAGAAACACCTTTTCCCAGCAAACATATGTAGCAAAATAAAAAGGCATTCATGAGAAACTGTAATTAGCCAGATAGCTATTTTGCTGAAGTCATTAACTTTTCAGAGTGAAGTTGAGCCCTTAAAACAACTTTTACCCATGCATTAGAAACAAATATCTCTAGATCAACATGACATTTGAGATGTCTGTGATAATATGGAGTCTGTATTGCTTTGTGTCTCCCACTGTTAACTAGAGGGAGATTAATGTATTTTTCATTTATTTTTTCCCCTCTATTATTCATTCATTAAGTAATCTATGTCAAACATGAATATAGGTTCTTAGGAGTGTTCTGTTGGCCAGACTTTTTCATTTGTTTTGAAAAATCACCTGGGCTTTTTCTTTTTCTGATTGTACTACTTCCTGCAGACTGTAATGCTTTTGCCTTTAACAGAGAGATGATCAGATAGAAAATGTATACACAGTCCATGAAGCAGAGCTTGGAATGCTCCGATTTACTGAGTGTTATACTGATTATAAAAAAAAAAAAAAAAAAATTATTTGCTTTAAAAAAAAGAGTTTCCTGGCTGAAATGGATATACTGCTTTTACAAGCTTCTGATACTGAAAAGCATCCAGCTATTCACTCTTGTATCAATGATATCTAAGCACAAGTGTTTACATTGGTGTTTTTTTGTGAATCAAGGCGGGGAAAAGCAAATATAAACTTTTTTCCATAAATCAATGAACAGACTCTTTGGAAAGACATCTTAAAAGGTGTTTTTGTCTAACTAAAAGTGGATATCTAAAATGCAGGTACCCACATCTGAGTTAACTGTGTTGTTGGAGAAAAGATCTACGTCAGAGGAATCTAGTTCTCCTTGCAGTGACATATATGGAGGCACTTAGCACCATTTCATATATCTCAGGTTGTCCAAGACATCCTTGCAGTGCTGAAGATATAGCACAGGACCTATGGAAGACCTGCGATCTACCAGAATGGCACCTGGAAGCCTGGTAGGATACTGTGGGGCATCTCAACTGATGTTGGACTCTCATGTGGGCAACTGAATCGAACTATTAGACACTCAGGGGTGTCCTGTTTGAGACTTATCTCATGTTAAGATGCCTACATTTGAGCAGACTTTTGTGCCTCAGACTCATCTCCATGGACCTAGTCTCCACTGAGAGGAACCTAGAGTTCTTGAAATGTTAACATTTCAAGTGATTCAAGTGAATCTCCAAGTGAAAGATGAGACCCAAACCACTCAAGGCCTCCCTGTCTTTTTTTTTTTCAAATGTACACTCCTGTATTTTTTATTTCATTTGTTATCTGATATCTCTGATATTCTGCTATGATATATTCTGATATATTATTCTATTATGTTACGATAATGTTTTTCTGATATCCCTGCTGCACATACCTATCACATAGTCTACATTAAGTGGGGTAGAACTCATCTTACTAACATGTGCTTATCTATCTGTGGTGTAATTGTCTTCATTTGAATTTAGTTTTCTTATGGTCACTGGAGGAAAATAGTCCTTTCTGATATGTTATATGTGTTATGCTGAATGTCTCACCCTAAAACAGATGAAATAAATCCAGATTTAAAACATGCATTTTTCTCTGTTAACAATAAAAGGACTTTGAAGCAATTAGATCAGCTACGGACATTTGCACTATAAATATAACAGTCCAGGAGAGATGAATCTTGTTTCCAGCTCTTCTGCATCAGAGTGTAACCAACTGGGATATATTTGTTCAGTTTGCGTTAGGCATCCCACATCCCAAAATAAATCTGAAGAAATTAAAATTCATGCAAAAACAAACTTGCAGCAGCCAAAAAAAAATTTCAAAAGCATAGTGAATAAACACTCTTAACCTTGCATTTTTCCTGTGTTATGATGTCCCATAGGTAATGTCTATACTAATTAAGTAATTTTGGTCAGAAAAATTCTCTTTGCAGATATGGACCTGATAGCTTTCTTTTTGCCTATGGTTCTAAATTCATGTGCTACTGATCATGCCTGGTTTAAGTTGTTATCATGCCTGCTATTTGAGATGGTAGTTGGTATTGGGAGTTGGTAAAAACTTAATAGGAAATGTATAAAGAAGAAAGTACTAGGGAGAGGGGCAAGAAAGGAAGATAAAAAGAGAACAATGAAAAACAGAGATGCATCCTGTATAACAAAAGAGGACCCACTGTTAGTGTTGCATTGTCAAGCTTTTCCATAGAGAAAATTCTGAAACATTGGATATCTTTTTAATCAAATAGCTTTAAATAAATAAATAATTGGAAGAAATGATAACTCTAAGTGGGATATTGATATACTTTTAAGCACAAAACAAGTCTGTTTTATGATTTTTAACTTTTTGATAATTCATCAACTTGTCTGATGTCTATTGCACAACAGCAGATAAAAATAGTTGTGCCTAAAGAGGATGTGCCTGAACTGACTAAACAGGTCTAGGGTCACAGGATTATAGAATAAATCAAATTGGAAGGGATCTCTGGAGATCAGCTAGTCCAACCACCTGTTCAAAGCTTTCCAGGGCTCAGCGACTTTTGAATTCTTGCTCACCCACTGTTACATTTTGTGACAGGGAGTTGCCCAGCTGGTCAGAGCTAGCTTCCGCTCTCTTGTGTCCATGACCACAAAATCAACAACTACTCAGGCAATTTAGCAAGCAGCTACTCTAACAGTAGATACGCTTTTCTGTGCCTAACCACCTCTGGTAGAAAGAAGCAACTCCAAAAAGTTACATAAAGAGTTGCAACTTGCAGATGCAAAAAGACATAGGTATTAAATATCTTCTACTCTTCTCACTCTAAAAAGCTTAATACTCTTGGCTATCATTTTATTTGCATTTAGGACTTCGCTGGCATGGAAATCCTGTCCTTCATCACTACAAATACAGAGCACCAAGAGCGATTAATTTCTTTTTGTAACAGTTGTAGAAAGACTGAGCAAAAGACTGTATCTGTTTACAAAGAGGAAATGGGTAGTGTTGGGTACAGCAGGCCAATGGTTCATAAAACCCAAAATATAAGGGCTGAAGCCTATGATCACTATATAAAAAGTGCAGCAATAGGCTAGGGCCATTTACTGCAGGTTGAAGCTGTTCCAGGTTTAATTTCTGATCCATCCAGCTCCAAATAAGCAGTCAAATGTGTTTGCTAGAAAATTGCGGCCCATAGTGGGGACAACATACCGGTTGACAGTCAACCTGGAGTTGGAACAAGTCTCTGATGCTGAAAGCAGCATACCTTTTACATTCTATATCTGACACTGGAGATGACCAAGAGGTATCAAGTGTGTGCCAATGTCAGCTTAGGATGTGAAGTTAGCTAGACTGACATGCACTGATCCTAAGGAAAGCCAGGCCTACAGAGAAGCCATAGAGAGGCTGGGGTTGAGATAATATGCATTTTAATTGGGTCCTTTCACAGGTGTGATGAACTGTCTCTACACCTGCACAATTCAGGAACTACAGAGTAACTTCTTCTGAAGCAAAGGAGTATCTTGCTGAGATGATATCCCATAAAGAAAGAATACTGCTCTGGTATGTAACTGGATTGCTTTGAATCTGCGATGCTTTCTGGGAGGGCTTTGAAAAACTGCAGGAAAGGTAGCATTTATTTTGGCTGCCTGACTTTGCACGCAGAGAGAGGACTGTAGTTTGGCTGATGACGTATCCACAGAACACTTTCCCAGTGGTGAGGCTCCAGTCCACAATATCTACTTTTATCTCAGCCTTTTAGACCAGACAATTAAGCCATGAACAAATGCTTTACTGATTCTAGGCCAGAATGCTCAGCACAACAGATAGGAACGTTTAATGTGTTTGCATGCATGTGTGTGTGTGTGCTCACATTTGGAAAATTTTGAACTAGCTCAACAGAAGTGTTCTAGTTATCTTGAAACTATGGCAGGCTTGTGTCACATTTGCCAATAAGTTTTGGCTGGAAGTAATTTTTCAGAACTAACTAGAGACTGTGCCTTTCTTCTACAAGGATGAGACCAAGACACTAAAGCAGGATGTGTGCAACTCAGTTTAATTCTCTCTTAATGGGGAAAAGGACAAAACAACTCTAAATACAGCTGATCAGCTGAGGTCTATACATTATTGTGGAGGAGGGTATTCACCCATTATGGCACCCATTCTGCATCTGTGTGGATGGTTAGGACACTCTCCTAGGAAGCAGGGCAGACATCTTCCAATGTTGTTTTAGAGGCTGTAACCCTGTGTAGATGCAGGTAGGCTCCTGGTCCTGTTGTGGATGCCCTGTATGTCTTGCCTGGCCTCTAACTTCTGCTCCAAAATCACGTGAGTCTTTCTCAAGCACTTTGTCAGCCCTATGCAGATATTCTGCTTGTATTGGGGCTCTTAGACATTTGTGTTTGTGTGCTTTAGCTGTTTTCAACAGTTAATGGGAAGAGGGAGAAGAGGGGAAAAAGAAATCATGTTCATGAACGCAAACCATGCCAAATGTCCAGTGGCTTGAGGACTAGGGCCATTCTTCTAGGAAGAAGACTCTTCTAGGAAGGATGCGTGCTTCTATGTACTCAGGCAGGGAGAGATACAGGGGAGTTGCCCACACCATGGACAATGTGAAGATTTGCTCTCATAGCTACTGAGTAGAAGAGAGATGAAAATCTAATGATTATGTGCACTTCTGATTGTCTCTGGTTTTCCTAAAAATGCCCCTAACTAAACTCCTGATTCTCAACTGAAGGAAATGTTCTGGTCTGAGTTTTTTTTTTTTTTTTTTTTTCCTAAAATATTGGAAAAGATAGAAAACAAAAAGTTGCATTTAGTTATCACTGTCATTTAAAGATTGGTGATGAAACTTTAAAGCACATATAAGTGCTTATTGTAAGTAATCACAGAGTCTTTCATTAGGGCTAATTGTGAGCATTTAAGCTACTGAGACTAAAGAAAGCTCACTGCTACCTTCAGTATGGTGCTCGCAGTATAGACTTTAAAACTGAGTTTGTGATATTCTAGAAAATCTAGAATGCCATTAATGATGATTGTTGATTTTCCTTTTTTAAATTTGTCATGCTACTTTTAAAGGATTGTTTCTTTACTCTTATTATCTTTATGGGGAAGGAGGAACTAGACCAACACTAATAGATTGTTAGAATAAAATACAATCTGCCATGTAATAATAATCCTAGTCAGAGCTCTGAGTGGCACATAGGCTGCAGTACATACTTTCAAAAACAGGTGACCCATAGATCAATATTTCTCCCTCATAAAGGAAGAGTCCTTTAATAAATCTCTTCTGTTGCATTTGCTCAGATTACTTTCTGCTATTTTCCTTCTAATAGTTAACAGTTTCAAAATGACCTTGAGAAACCAAGGAAGGTCTTGATATGAAGTATGGGCCAAAAATACCCTTACTAAAATTGCTGTTGCCTGGGGTAGAATGTTTCTCAAGATGATCAAAAATTACTATTGGGATTATCACATCTGTAGGATTTTAGGAGGAAAAAAAAGAAATTGAAATATCAGCAAGAAAAAAAGCAACATTCTTAATTACTTTATCCATGTAGTGTTTTAGGTTATCAGGCAGATTACTTAGCTCAACATAAAGTTGAGTTCACACATCCCTCTTTTAAAACCTGTGCTAGGAATTTCAACAATGTTCAGTACAGTTGCTATGTACCAAGTCATCTCTGTACTAATATTTACAGAGCAGTATATTATAAAGTACTTTGGTATATCCCCAGGTCAATACTTACTGGGTGTGAACAGAATGAAATAAATAGCTCATAGGTCTTATGACCAGGGTACTAGCTAATACGTTCCAGAACAAAAATGTCTGGTTTGATTTCTGATCATTCTAAAACTTTTAGGTTGTTTTCTGCCATGATCTGTTATAGCTTGCTCTCCATCACTTTGCATTTGTTTATCTTGTTATTCTTTTGTCTACTTTTTTTATTAGCCCAGATAATGTTGCCAATTTATTACGATCTTTTTGAATTCCAGTCCCATCCTCTACACCATGTAGAACCTCAGCCAGCTTGGTGCCAGCAAGCATTTTTATAATTGAGATCCCTGTTCAAATGCACGAGTAAACAATGAAAATCCTGATTGCCTCACACAGTACAGGTGCCCTCAGGGCCCTTGCCCGATATGAATTCTCCATATCAGATTGAGATGAGAATTGAAACTTTCAAAGTTTCAACTAAGTGTGTGCTCTCTTAATGGCGATGTAATCTCAGCCATATTTTGTTCATGTATAGGTAATGACTCGAGAGTCTCTAGCAGGTTGAGGGAGGTGATCCTGCCCCTCTACACAGCACTGATGAGGCCACATCTGGAGTACTGTGTCCACTTCTGGGCTCCCCAGTACAAGAGGAATGTGGATCTACTGGAGAGAGTCCAGCACAGGGCTACAAGGATGATCCGGGTTTTGGAACATCTGCCCTATGAGGAAAGGCTGAGAGAGCTGGGCCTGTTCAGCCTGGAGAAGAGAAGGCTGAGAGGAGACCTGATCAGTGTCTATCAGTACCTCAAGGGAGGCAGTGAGGAGGATGGGCCAGCCTCTTTTTAGTAGTGGCCACTGATAGAACTAGAGGTAATGGCCACAAACTGAAGCACCAAAAGTCCCACAGGAACTTAAGGAAAAATGTCTTGACAGTGAGGGTGACAGAGCACTGGAAGAGGCTGCCAAGAGAGATTGTGGAGTCTCTTTCTCTGAAGATCTTCCAAACCCGCTTGGGCGCAGTCCTGAGCCACCTGCTGTAGGTGACCCTGCGTGTGCAGGGGGGTTGAACTAGATGATCTCTAGAGGTCCCTTCCAACCTTAAGCATTCTATGATTCTATGACATATAAGAAAATATCAAAAGATTTATTAAAGTCAAGGTATATCTTGCCTATTGCTTTCAGTTTATTAATTTTGCCAATTATCCATCTGTTACAGCCAAGGCTGGATACTCTGCATTTGTTTTGGAGACTTGAGGTGTAACTGATGCAGTATGATCAAGGTGTTTATTGATCAGTGAACACACTGAGTTAATTACCTAAGCAGCCAATAGTCAGTAATCTAAATAAGCAAAACAATCAATAACCAAAAAACTAAATACCAAGCTATTAACATTGTTTCACCGTTACATAGCTGTTATGAACAACTATGAAACTGTTAATTATAGACCTTAAATATAATGAATCACATATACAGACACTATTGAATTACAATTCTGTGAGTATTCTTTTACAATTCTATAACTATGCAATTCTATTCCCTGCTGACACAAGATTTTAAAAAACGTAGACATGATGCAAGGTACAATGGGTTGCCCAAGGTGGCCCCTCTGTTGTCCTGGTGGACTTGGGTCTGCAGATCAGCATCACTGATATGTGTAGGTGTGAACACTGTTCCTGCTGGAGTATTCACCTTCTGTTGTTCTTTGATTTTATTTCTTATTTCTTATTCTTTCTTTTCATTATTTTTCCTGAATTTGGGGCTTACCTTTTATCTGCCCTGCATCCCCTTTTCTTTGCCCGAACTCCCCTCTAATAACAGTTCTTCCCTGACTTTTTTCCCATTGGTCCTAGTTTTGCTACTTCTGTATTCAAATTTGATTTTTCTGATACCGTTATGCTGGCAATCTTGGAATAATACCGTATTATTGATGTAGTTATCTAGGTATGAGAGACATGGTGCCCCCAAGCTCCCCTATCATTTCCAGTTCTACTGATTAGATTTAATTTAATGTGTTCAATTACTTAATGTTCCTTATTCCGCCTTAGTTTTGATTACTCTACGTAGGTTGTAGCTAATGCACAAGCAGGATAACCACAAGCAAGTTCTTATCTTGTGTGCTGATAGTTTACATACCAGAAAGTAATTTTTTTTTTTTTTTTTTTTTACGTTTTTGCTTTGTGTGTTCTTGTTTCCCTTTTAAGGCCACAAATGGTGTTAGGCCTCATGCTCCAGCAGGAGTCCATAGCCTTGTAAGAAATCTGAAATATCTGACATGATTTGCTCTTGACAGAACCTTTCTGGCTTGTTTATAATGTTTATAATTACTTTATGCACTGTTTTTTTCTTTCTTTTTTTTTTTTTTTTTATAATTTTAAACAGATTTTATCTCTGGATCAAAATAGGCCTACTGGATCCAAAGTTATGACTGAAGGGCTCCTTTTGTTGTATTTTTAGACATGAGGTCTATATTAATTCTTCCTCAAACACCTAGCATCTCTTCCATGAGAGCTTGAGGTTCATGACTCAAAAATGTGTTTGATTATGTCCTTAAGTGTCTGGGGTGAATTTCATCCAATGTGGCTGACTTGATAAGATCTGTACTTGTCATTGCAATCTTTGACCTCACAGATGGATATGTCCTGACTTCAGTTGTAGTGCAGGCAATTTGCATGGAAATTTCTTATATGTGCATCATCCAGACAGTTAACCTTTACTCCACTGGGCATGTCTATATCTGAACAGCTTTAAGTAAAGAAAGAAAAGAAAAAGAAAAAAAAGCTTCTCATGTCTTGATGTTCTTATGTCACAGATCTGCAGATAGTAGTCTCATGCTTTTGTCTTGCTTGTCCTTCGCTTTCTGAAAAGGAAACACCTTGGGTCAGTGAAGGAGCATTCCTACAGACTCAGAAAGTGCTTGTCAGGAAACTTTCTCTTAGCTGAAGATATATGTATATATATATATATATATATTAATATTCATTGTTGTACAACCAGGGCATGTTTTCATCTGCTAAGAGATGTTGTTCAAATAACAAAGCACAACCTATGCCTAGTTTATCAAATAAACACATATTTTATATATCTTGACATTACTTAAGCAACAATATCATCTGAAACGGTAACTTTAATTAAGAGTTGACTTAAACTACAACTTTTGTCCATGAATTCTCTTCCTAAACCTTCTGTTTTCTCTCTCCTATAATCACATGTGAAAGACCTGAGCAAGCAGTGAAAGCTTTATCCAGTGGCAACAAAATTGGTCTAATATGTGGATAAGGGTGGAGCTCAAGTAGTTCAGAGGCGTTTCATGCGATGCCTCCAGCTTCCCAGCTCCTTGTTCTGTCACCTCGCATTTTACAACCTCTCTTTTGGGTCAGTTTGCTCAGGCATGAACTCTCTAAGCAGGATACGCACAACTTCAAAGCACAGAGCAATTATTTATTGTTATAAATGATTTTTATCCAATATAAAAAGGTAGAAAGAATTTGAGAAGCTTTTGAGATCTTTGGAGCAGCTCCTCAGTGATGCTGAAATATTGATTTGCACCAGCTCTGTGGACATTGAAGGAAACAATGACTTATACTAGTGGCCCAATTACTCCCAATTAGTTGTTGTTGTTGTTTTCCTTTAGGACTTTATTTATTTCCATGTTAGTGTTTTCCCTCTTGAATCCTTAAGCTCCTAACAGCCCTGTCTCAACAGTTCCATCTCTCTCCATATTTTTACTTTCTCGTCTTCTTACAGATTTTCCCTCCAATTTTTCTCAGTATTAGGAGACAGTGTTATGTAGCTGGCCCATTTCAGAGACATGATGTAGGTCTCAGGAATGCAAGCAGCCAAACCTTGCCATGACAGCAGGAACTGCGGAGCAAAAAGATTGCACTTACAGTCAGTGTACGAGTCGATACTATCTGCGTGTTTAATTTGTAGGGATACTTTTCTGGGGAAAGTGTTGGAGTCCATGGCTTGGTCACATCTAGTGGCAGTGAGCTTCAGATGAATTAAAGGTTATATAATGCTTCGATCTTCCCATCACCTCCAAGTTTGCAGCACATAAAGTCCATTGAATACGGTGGGAATGACATCTGACTGTCAAAAATGTTTGTTGAGCCAAATATGCAAGGGCAGTTTAGTCAACTGAAGTCTCCTGTGGAGTAGAAGAGGAGTAAAGCAGTGCTGGGGATGCTGCAAACAGGTTTGGCAAGGAGAAGAAATAAGAAGTCTGTTGAGTATTCCCTCTAAAAAAAGACAGCTCTGGATACCTGCATTCCTGTAAACCTGGTGTTGTGTTGCCCTCTAACGGAGACCAGCCATCTTCCTCCTTGGCACAGCTAGATCTCCACGAATGCCTTGTGCATTGAATTTTGCCATGGATTTTGTCCCCTGTACAGGCTGGGACCACACTCCTGGGGATGAGGCAGGATTGTTACAAAGGAGTTCTCACATCCTTGCAAGATCAACCCCAAAAGTTTCTATATTAGTTCAGCAGATTTGCTGGGAGTATGATATCTTATCACAGCTTCAAATCTACATACATTGACCTTCAGACAGAAAAGCTTTATAGTGATTTATACTAATACTGACCTGCTTCCAATAGGGTCAGCTGTAAGGCTCTTTTATGTCTGAAAAACTGACATGAAATCACATTCTTGATTTTGTATTGCCTAATTTATACTTATTTTTATTTATATTTTAATTTTAAAAATCTTTTTTCTTTTTTTATTTTATTTTTAGCCTTGATTTTATAATTATCTAGCCATTATCTAGTCCCTGGAGTTTTTGTCATCTTAATTTGAGGTACTTTGCCTTTTTCTGTTTGTTTTTGTTTTTTTTATTCTTGATTCCTTTCACTGCTTCTCTTTATGGATGATAAACAAATAGTCTTGAAAGAAAAGTAGCTTAAACTTACAATTGCTTATTTAATTAGACTTGGAAGAAAGTCTTAAGAAGTCCAAATGCAGAATCTACGCGTCTAAAGTACTGTAAACAGGTGTTTGTCTAACCTCGTTTTAGCCTCAGTTGAATTCAGACAGTAGCTGTGAGCCAGTCAGATGCCTCCATACCAAGAGATTGATCTCTCAGAATGAACAGTAAGATAATATAAATTAAGTTTTAAACACATCACTATAAAATTAACAAGACAAGAAAAAATATGTTCCAGATATTTGTGCCTTACAGTAGGATGACCTTTATGACATCTTCCTTCTCAGTCATTATCCTCCTAATCATAAAGAAATATTAGAGAAAATAAAATATGTTTGTGATAATTTAACTTCAAGTGGTGAAAAATTGTTTATATTCACAGACTGAATTTCAAAAATCTGGGGGTATGTGCAGATAGAAATCTGCCAGTACAGAACAAAAAGTTCTGTTTCCTACATGTTAGTTCATCTCTTAAGACGAATTAAAAATGATCTTCATCTCTATAAGCTGATTAGGTATCATTAATATTACATTTTGTTTGCTGATAATACAAAGCTATCTTATTCCACATAAACGCTAGCTGCTCTGTAGATAGACTGGGTATCTGCTCATGAAATTCCTTGGACCATTTCTTCTGAATTTACTTATCTTTAATTTCACTTATACTACTCCCTACGCAAATTACAAAAACCACGTTGCCATATGCTATCTGCAAATATTGCTTATATCTGCTAGTCTGTTATTAATAGTATTGGACCTATTTCTTAGTTGATAAAAAACATAGACCCACCAGCAGCATTGGAATTAAATGGGAGTCTTCCTGTCCTGCTTTCTGAAGATGAAGAGTGTACAATTTCCCTGAAGCCACCACTTTGCTTAGCATCCCAGGGCCAGAGAAAACTCTTTCACACCGCACTGTAACCTCAAATCGATCCTAAGTCCTGGCAGTAGGGGAGCAAATCTTTTGACCTCTGAAGTTAAGGCAAGCAGTGTTTTTGCTCTACAAGGCACAGCTGACATTACTTCTAAAAGTACAACTTCACTGGGACTTGCAGTGTGTTAATGTAATCCTTGTTAGTCCAAACTTGAATGGATTAGGGAATAAGGACGTAAGGACAGCAGCAGTGGATCACATCAGGAATCAGTCTGACCTGCTCTCCTTTTCCAGGGATGGACAGCCACAAATTCCTGGGACAGATTTAAGAATGGGGTAAACATGTAATACCTCCTAGAACATCTTCTAGCCTCCGATGACATTTCTGAATTAGAGAAAATGTATTTGCTACATTTGACAGATTTTCATTTAATCAATTAGCTTAATAATTTTTGAAACCACATACATTTCTCAAATGCAGTGCAATGAGCTCTTGAAAGAAAAGTACACATGGTAGTAAGACAAGATTGAAATATTGTTACTATATATGGTGCTGCAGATGTTTCTAGCAGACACAAAAAAGTAGGTGCTTATTGCCTATCAAACCCAAGAATTAGGTTTTACAATCTCTCACCTTTGAAAACAGTAATTGTGTTTTTCCTGAGGTCTCTACCCACACCCACTTTCCACAGAGATCAGCACAAAAATAATACTATTTTCTTAAGCTTGAAAATCAGAATTGAATCCCTGATTCCCTCTATAATATGCTGCAATTATTTTCTCAAGTTCTGCTTGTGGCTCTAACTTTTTCTCATATTTCATAATGTCCCATTGTATAAGCACACAAGATATTCAAAAAGCAAAGTATTTGTTTTATGGAATGACCTTCTTCTGGGTAGTCTAGCTGTGTATTTATTAACTATGCTATACGTGTATGTGTTTGAGTACTTTGAATGTCTGGGACTGGGATCATAAACATACAAAACTCCTAGCCATTTCTGAACTATTTTTCTGACCGCAGTTTTGACAAAGTAAGCAGTTTACAACTTTGGACCCTGATCCAGCCAAATACTTAAGCCTACATACAGATTTAAAAACATACAAGTTTTGATATTCAACCCAAAAGATTCAACATCTTGAAGAATAAAATTTCGTTTAATTCTTCAGGATTTTGGGGTGGCCAGGGGTGATTTTTCTGTTCTCACTCTGTTCTTTCCTTGAGTGCGAGGAATTTTTTGCTGTTAAATAGACACAGGCTGTCACCTACTCCAAATTACCAACACAGGAGAAGTCATTTATGCTGATAACATAGAGGTCTGAAAGTTATATATTTAGAAATTTAGGTTAAATATTTAGGCCTAGATATTTAGATCTGTCTAGACTAGGTTAGATATTTAGTCAGTGGAATGACATAAACACCTCCACAAAGAGATTGTTCCTATACTGAGTGTTAAGTCAGGGGAACAGACTTATCTTTGGAGGCATCTTTTTCTTTGATTTTCCTTGGAGACAGAGTGTCTCACTAGGCATCCATGTTCACCTTGTAGATGGCTAAAATTAGATGGGAGAATCCCTTTCTGAAAGCGGGATTCAGCGTGTTTAGGACACCTTACAGCATCCAAGACATTGCCCGAATCCAAAAGATGACACAGGTTTTATGAGGGATCTGCACCCTTTCCCTCTGCGGATCTGTACCTATGTGGAGAACTGAGGTTGAGCAATCCCTAGTACAATCCCTAGTCCCAATCATAGCAGATTTTTTTTTTTCAGGATTTTTCTCACTCATGCATACACTTTACAGACCTGTGAGCCTAGTGTTAATAGAAATATAAAGAAAATAACATTAAGACCAAAATAACTTTCTTCCATAAGAGTCTTTTCTGAATAGAAGGCAATAATATAAAGCAGTCTCAGTCCACAACATTTTTCATGCTCTATTTACACTTTGTTTAGTTTGGCTTTATTTTTATTTTCAGGTGAGTGTTTTAGGACATCATCATGTTAGACACTAAAATCTGCTTCCACCGGCAGAGACTAAACAATATATTTTACTAAGACTTTTCTGATTTTTCTGATATGAAGCCTTTTGGATGTTGACTTTGTTACATGTATGGCTACTGGAAGTTTCACAGGATTGTGCAGTCTCCCCAGCATTATATGCTGAACATGAAATGTTGAGCTGGTTGTCTTCTTAAATTTCAGCCCTTGGCACACAAAGAATAGTTGTATCCTAAGGCTTTTGTTAAAACTGGAAAAATATACAGACTTTATATAAAAACGAAGGCTAAAACCAAGTTGTTTTATTTTATTTTTTAAGAATAAAAATTCTCCAAAATGTGGAGAACAGTAGAAGTTCTCTGTCCATAGGCCTTTTTTTTTTTTTTTAGAAACACCTCTCTTTTTTTCTAGGTGAAAATACGTAGTGGTGATCCAAACCCCACAGTTTCTTTTGTCTCATCTGCAAATTGCATGTGTTTGGAGTTGAGGAATAAAGCTAGTCCAGCGACACATGAAACTTCAGCTTTAGATACGACATTGTCCACGAGAGGGCACTCCTATATTTTTAATGACAGTAAATTTCTGAGCCGGATTAGGCAGGCTTGCAAGAGCTCTGTATAGTTCTAGCTCCATCAGCACAGATACACGGAGGATCAGGTGGACCTGGTGGTCCATCTATCAACACTCTGCATCATCTACTGCCTTGCTATTGACTGAGTGCTCATTCATGGAGAGACTTCAGTCTTCCAGATGTTTCAGGCTTATTCACACTAAAGAATGAAATGAGCATTCATGCACAATGGGGCCGATGTGTCCAGAATATGGCTGAATTTAACTGAAAATGAATAGACCTGTCATCATGTGCTTTGTTTACACACCTGGCACCAAATTTCAGCATTTTCTATGAAGTATTCCACCCACCGTGTTGCCCAGTGGCACTTTCTTAGTGCATTGAATCCCACATCATTACAAAAATTAAATCACTATGAAAGTGAATGCAGCTTGTCTTGAGTCGGTAACAGGTGCTTGAAAATTTGTCTCAATGTACAATAAAAGGCAAGCATGTGTAGCAAGAACTGCAGAGACCTGTAAAGAACCTATTATATCAGCCAAACTCTCTTCTTATCAGGAGTCTTTTAGTATTACAGAGATTAAAAAGACAAAATACATTGCTGGAGTTACACTAACACACTTGGAAGGAGAAAAATCTATGTAGTTTCCTTTCTGATGACAAAAGAGAAAGGGAAGCTTGAAAAGTGGATTTTAATCATGACCACATATTTGTTTTCAGGGCATTAGTCTAGGACAGACAAAACTTTGAGAAGAAAAATATCAGCAAAAATTAGAGGTTCGTTTTATCCAGGCATGCAAGACCAAAACACATTTCCTAACAGGCTCTCTCAAGACTAGGATACCTCCTGGTCCTTTATTAGATAGTCACATGCTATACTTATGAAAATAGTCAGAAAAGGCAATTTAAGGAGCAAATAAATTATTTTGGTAATTTTACTGTGTATGAGCAGAGTCAGCAGAGAGATTAGAAGACTCACACACCAAATGGTTTACATGTTTTGGCAGCATATCAGCAGTGACAGATTCTCATAATAACTCTTAAACCGAACAGGTGAATTTTTTTTTTTTTTTTAATTCCCTCTTCGTCAAAAGTAAAATGGGAGGTGAGTTTGCTTAAGGCTATAGTGTGAACTGGGAAAGCTGGGATTAAAATCCAGAACATCTTGGGTGTTAATGCCCCATTTGAGAGACACGTTGGCTAGGATCACTGAGAGATGATGCGGCTTTGGAAAGATAATCCTTTCGCTATCTAAAAAGGCACAAAGAGACCATTCTTAGCAGACTGGGAGGGATGACTTCAGGTTTTTCTCAGCTGGTGCTGAGCAGGGCAAGAACCAAGCCAGGGATGCTGGTGCACGTGGAGCTGTACCTTGGCTCTCCATCCTGCACACAATTACTGGAGCAGCTGCACCCAGCAGAGCTATGTGGTGCGGGGATCAGTCTGGTAGTGCTGCTCAGGGAGCAGCAAGAGATGCTCCAGATGCTGCCCAAGGAAGAAAGTGGAATTATACATAGCTGCCCACGTCTCTGAAATCTCATCTTTCATCCCCTTCCAGCACCTGCAGAGTGAACACAAAAATACTAACACAATGCAAACCAGGATTGGACTGTGTGCTCAAATTGGGATTCTGGGGTAGGGATGTAGTCTCACCTTGTCAGGACAGAGACATGGCAATTTAAACTGGTCAGAATGTACAGCTTGAAAACAGACTGTCACACACTGCTCTGCACGAGGGAAGCATCTAAATTAATTGGAGACTTCTAGAGACAGCAGCAGAGATGCAAGATGAGGTGTAAACAAGCATTTTTTTTCCATCCTTTCCTCTCAGGTTTTATTTATCCTATGGGATCATTTAGCATTTTATTCTCTGTTGTATTTTTTATTACAGCTGGTTTTTGCTCCTGAAGAGTTGTTTATAAAATTGCTGGTCTCCACTGGACCTGCTGAGGTCACACATCGCTGTGGACAGCTGGTCAGCAGATGTCTAAGACAGGCTGGATGAGCAGGGAAATTAAATAACTAATATTTAATAGCTAATAATTAAATAACTAGCTTGACATTCCTGAAACCTACAAAAAATATATTATATGGGTCTATTCTTTAACTACTATTTCTAAATCTCTTTGAGCGCAAGATTGAGGAAACCAGCTGTTTCTGGATGAAATGGGACACAAAGGGAGGGATCTCAGGACATGAATGCTATCTCTGTGTTGGGATAATTTGGAGGACCTAGAGGCAGGTTGTTATAAAGTCAAAATAGCTAAACTCCTTTCCTCTTAGCCACTATGACCTCATCTAAAACTGCCTGTAAGGAAGAGTTCTTAAAAGGTACTAACCTCTAATATAAGTCAAGACATGCTAGTTAACCTAAGCCAAAAGAGTGCCTGGGACTGAAATATGAAGGTCCAGAAGATTTCTTGTCAGTGCTCAAGCCCTCTTTAGTTTAGCAATATACATGAATAGAGAGATATGGAAAAATAGAATGGGTGGGAAGGGTTTGGAGGAACATGTAGAAGAAAGTATGGAGTTAAGTGTGAATAGGTCACACAACAGAGACAGCACTTACTCTTCCCACTGCTGAATGTCACCAAAGATTGACCAGCAGTGTGTGTGAGTCTTCCAGAATACACATTAGAATGCAAGAGAATTAGAATGCAATGAAGAGATATTGGATTAGGTTCATATTTGTTGGAAACTGTAGTACAGTGTCACTTGGAGGACAATTTCCTCCAAGCTGATTCATCTTCTTATGAGTATGTATTCGGTGCCTGCTCAGTGATGTCCCTAGTTATAGCTGTCTATGCTCCTTAGACATGATTAGCACGTGCAGTTTCCTCTGTGAGAAGCAGTGCAAAATTACACTTATTTTTCCTTCAGCTGTTTAGGTAATAGCCCTGGTATGCAGACACATCACCCATTCATGGCCCAGACCTCAGGACTATTTTTAGAGTGCAGTACTGTTGTTGACATTGCTCCCAGGTTGCAGAGACACATAACAGTCATTCATAACAATGGACAGTGCTAAACATACCAGTCTCCTAGAGTATCCAAGCATGCTGCGCAACCACTATTTTATCTTTCAAGTACATGTGCTACTTCCCCAAAATTCAGTTGATACACTCAGGCATCTGCCCAGTGCATTAACATAGCACATGGCACATTGTGCTATGTTTAGCACAATGTGTTTAGTCTATAGTCTGTATGACAGTTTAAATAATTGCAAAGAAGAAGATACACTGCATTAATTTAAGCAACGTAAAATTAGCCCCCAATCTAACCTGATGGTCATAACATGTTTCTTATGGAATGAAGTATAATCTGAGCATGATTCATCTCACCTTTCCTCAAAAACTCTTTTAAGGAGAGAAATTTTCCTCTGAATGTCTTCTCTTACATTTTGTTGACTACAGAGACACCCTAAATGGCACTGATTGAAATAAATGCTTTGTTTTGATTAAAATGGCAAGATTTGAATCCCATTTATAATGTTAGCTATTTTAATTTCTGATATTGAATTGTACTGTATTGTATTGTCCTGGTCTATTAGCTGTTATATTCTCTTTTTTTCTCATGTTTAAGTAATAACAGCAACAAAATCTGGAATACTGAGCCAGTGGATTAATTGAGAAGTGATTTGATTTCAATATCAGGTGTTGATAGAAAAGGGGCAAACAGGCCTTTATTTTCAATATGGGCATTAACCCCAGGAAAGGTATGAGAAGTGTCAGCTGATTGACAGAAAATAACTGCAGCAATGTGCTTATCTCGGGAAAAGAGGGAAAAAATTCCTCTTGCTGTAGATCACCTGCAGAGAAAATCTGTAAGTAAGATCCTTTTTGGGGATAAGTTATTGCTCATGAGCTATGGAGACAAAGTCTGTTCTGCAGATCACGAACACAGCTAACTTCATGCAGTGAAACATTCTGATCAAATTCAATATCCAGTGTTGATTTCCAAGGACTGAAAGTGGGCTTATAACTATGTTCGAGGCAGGAGACAAGTTACATGCCCACTTAAAACTTACAGACATCCGCTAAGACTCTGTGGAACAGGACTTGGCTTGCATGTAAAGATGACAGCTTAAGTGTCTACAAGTGGAAGTGAGCTGGGTATCTAAGCTTTCATCACAGTCAGGAAAGACCTGGTCAATACTGTCAGTGAGGTCTGCTGGATGATTCAACTAATTGTAGGTGTCTAAAGTATACACAGCTGGGGGTGAATTCATTTGCCCACTCAGAGACATCTAGGGTTAATTTTGACACACTGGGGTACCGTCTGGCCTTCTGCTGTTGTTATAAAAAGGCACAGATTTTCTGTAGATCCTAAATAACATACACCATCTCCATATGTACATCTTTGACAATCCAGAGTATCTCACATGATACTGGCTGTCTCTATGTGAGAAGCACTGCTGAGTTCTCCATTTTTAGTAAATTTTCATATTATTTTAGTAATTCCCTAAAATTGTTAACTTCACTCCCTTTTCCCCATAAAAAAACCTCAATATGCCTGTCTTGGATTTAGATGTCTGCATATGGATGTTTTGATAGTGGAGGTGTCATAATATAGATATCATAACAATAGCATAGATGTTATGGCAGTGTTATGGATTATTAAGTGATGGGTTAACCTGAATGGCTTTATTGTTTATTGTTTCTTAAACATAGCTGTCTATTGTGGCCCCTAGCACTTTGGTTAGGTACCATCACCCATACTGCGCATCCTAAGTCTTAGTAGAGAAGAACATGTCTTACCTGGTCATATCTGTTCTGGTGATCACCAGCTTTTGACCTGTCACTGCAAGTGCCTATTGCTGTAGGTAGATCTGCTGAAGCAGCCCCTCTGTACATCTCCCGGCAAGTTGAGCCCACTAAAGAAGAAAGCAGATCCAAAGCTGCAGTTCACGCGAACAAAGGCGGCTTTGGCTCAAGGGAGATGCTTTACGCAGCGGATGAGATCAGGCTCAGACATCGAGCTGCTTAGGGCAATGTATTATTAAATGCTCTGTACTGATACGCTACTTTTGCAGAAGCTGATTAATGATATTCCACTTTATTATTCCTTATCTTTTATCTTCACCTTTTTTCACAGATGTAACTGGCAGTACATGGCATAAACCAAAGACGCGTGGTACTCATTAGGTGGTGACTGTTCCTCACAAGAGCTATCAGGCATGCAATTCCTATTCACAATTTTGCTAGCAATGCTGGTTAACACATGTGTTGTTGTTCAAGCAACCTAAACAACACGGTCTTGTCAGGCTTGAACTAACTTACCTTTTACTTATCATTTTCTTTGACATAATCCTCTGATAATCTGAGCGATAAATACCTGACAGACTCTGCACTGTATTCCCCTGGCAGTAAAATCTTAGTACTAGTGCTGTAAAGGGTGTTCATCAAACGAGAGCTTCTTTTGAGCTGTTTTTTATTTTGTTAGAGTGTTGCTGCTGCCGAACTTGTGGAACATTTAAAATAGAAAGGCAAAGAGTTGTTTAGCTGATCCCTAGATCTGGGAAAGTTTTCTACCTTTGTGTGAATGTGAGTGTTAAATGTTACCATCTCAGAAGAGATATAGAATACATTCAACTGCTTAAGATCCTGTTTGGTATTAACTTTAAGGCTATCATCTGATGAAAGGAGTGATGCCCTCTAAAAGAAAGTTAACACAGAAAATAAAAAGAATAGTTTTCTCTTGAATTAATGTACTGATTTATCTCAGTGAGGTTTAATCAGATATTTTCACTGAAATCAGCTAAAACTAACTCAGTTATTACCCATGAAGAGGATTTAATAGGGTCAGGGCAGAAGAGATGGGAAACGCAGACCAAGCGATCTGGTGGCACATGGTGCACATCTGCTTTGAGACTGCGGGGTTTCGCTTTCACCCTGAGGCTGTGCCTGACACTGCGCTACAAAAGCTGTCCAGATATTGAGGCAGCTATGCTCTGAGGAGGAATGCAAGCTGCTGACATTACCTCAGCTAGGACCAGAGCAAAATGAGCCGCCCAAAAAGTACTTAGAGCTACACCTAGCTGAGATTCTCTACACCTTGCCTAGTGCCCTGCCTCCTGCTCCCAAAGTGAATGGGGTAGCTAGTTCAGCTGAAGGTCACTTGGACTGCAACAAAAGCATGGAATCACAGAATGGCTGAGATTGGAAGGGACCTCTAGAGATCATCTAGTACAACCCCCCTGCTCAAGCAGGGACACCTAGAGCACAGGGCACAGAGTAGCAACCAGGCAGATTTTGAAGATCTCCAGAGAAGGAGACTCCACAATCTCTCTGGGCAACCTGTTCAAGCAGTGCTTTCGCTGGCATGCCATCATGAGGGATATGACCGAGTTTTATTTCAGTGGGGTATTTACAACATGTACAAGTACCTGAGGGGTGAATGTAGGGAGGATGGGGGCCAAACTCTTCTCCATGGTGGCCAGTGACAGGACAAGGGGTAATGGGTGCAAGCTGAAACACAGGCAGTTCCATCTGCATGTGAGGAAGAACTTCTTTACTGTGAGGGTGACAGAGCCCTGGAAGAGGCTGCCCAGAGAGGTTGTGGGGTCTCCTTCTCCAGAGCTCTTCGAATCCCGCCTGGATGCCACCCTGTGCCCCGTGCTCTAGGTGTCCCTGCTTGAGCAGGGGGTTTGAACTAGATGATCTCTAGAGGTCCCTTCCAACCTTATCTATTCTGTGATTCTGTGATTCTGTGATTTACAGAAAAAGCCTGACAATGTTGGATCTAAATGGTGTTGGCATGTCCACCTCCTTTTTAAACTGGGAGAAGATGAAGAGCTGTGTGCAAACTTGCACTGGTTTGTTAAAATATAAAGGAGAGAAAAGAAAGAAAGCCTGTGAGCTGAGCTTTCAAGAGGGATTTGACCAGCGTGCCAGGCACTGAAATGCCAGTCTGCTTTATGTTCTCATCCTAGCTGTTTTGAAGGGGGAGAAAAGTGGTGTAACTAAGTGAAAGTGAATAAGATGCAATTTTCTTAAAGCGCTAGCCTTTTCCTGTCATTTTCCAAGGCTTTCACTGATCTCCAGCCTGTGCAGTTGCATAGCTAAGAAAGAATCACAGCTTCTGATTTTCTTCAAGTCTGTGGAATACCGATGAACTCCACAAAGACCTTGAGAGAGACCAGACTAGAGCAGATGGCAGAAAGAAAAAAAAGCCCTTTGGTGTATTACTTTTTCAAAGCCATGATTTTTAAGTAAGCATGTGGATTTCTTTGGTCTGGCTGATGAGTTTTAACCCTGCAAAGCAGTCATAGAAAGCTTCAGAGATGTGCTTAATGATCAAGAACTATAATACTGGGTGATGCTGTGGCTGACATGAACCATGCACTGGATGAAGGTCAAAGATTGCCTCCCTTCAAACCAAGGGACATTCACCAAAAGCATTTCTTGAAGGAGATGTGAGCCTGTTGGATCTCTTCTTATCCAGAGCTGCTGACTTCCATACACTTTCCTTCTAACTACTCTAACTACTACTAACTAACTACTTCTAACTACTACTGCTGTGTGTTCACAGCACGTCTGCTTGGTAAGGACAACAAGCACCTCTACTTGTGAGTAGCAAGAATTTTATTCTCACACCACAGGTTGGGGACTTCTCTCAGCCAGAAAATATTGACTGAGTAATGCCTACTTTCTGTTGACTTGCATTTTCTTCCCCTTTCTCCTGACATCTGTATGATTTGACCTGACCAACCCTATCACTGTGCTGAGTGGACTTCCCTGCTCATTGCAGGGGCAAGACCTCTTTGCAAGCTAGTTCAGATAACTAAGATGATAGAAACTGAAAGCAAGAGAAAGAAGAAAAGGAAAAAGTAATATTTTCCTGTCAGTCTAGAGACTGAAGCTGATTAATGAGAATTCAGATGAACTTTTTCATGCATGTCTCACCCATGGATTATTGACCTCTCCTTCTGCAACCCTAGTCCTTGCTGGAACCTATGTCAAACAAACCTATCTTACTAAAAGAATCAATGCAGCAACCCTATCAGATCATACATTCTGCAGGATTAGGAAACTGGATCAGTCCAGCAGATAGGAAGCCTGTGGGTGGAAGTGGGATTGGCCTTCCTCTTCCAATGATAATGATCAATGCCAGCCATCCCAGGAAATTTTCTTTCCAGGGTTCCCTCAGATGACACAACTTGTTTGATCTCAGCTTGTCTGTTGTAGTAGGTTTTTTTTTTCTTGGAGGTGATGGTGATTTTTTGTTGTTTTTATTTATTTGTGCTGCCCTCCCATTCTCTTAATTGCACCCTTACAAACCTAGTCTCTGTACTTTGCCGTGGAAAGGACTAATAGCTACATATTATTCCATTTTGAGGAGGATCAATGGCATTCATGAGGTCTTCTGGTAGGTTTCCTCACTGGTTATTCTTATCATCTTCAGAATGTTGCTGTAACATCTGTCTGAGGACACTGGGACATTGTGCATATTAACAATTTTCCTGGTCTTGCCTGGTAGCTTACAAAGCAGCCAAAGCCAAAGCAGTTTCTGTCATGAAACACCATGTGAAAATGAACATGAGGGCTGTAGCTACCTGTACAAATACAGTTCTGCTTGCTGATTTGGTTGTGAGACTGGGATTCCTCTAAGAAACAAAGTAAAGCAGAAAAATCCTCCTCAGGATTGCAAAACGAGATTGTGAAAGAGTAGAGGCCTAGTAGCCTCCACTTCTGAATTCTAAAGGGCTAGGCTAGAACTTCACTAAAAACCCTAGATTACCTCTGAAACCCCATCCATAAACCACCCATACTTGTGAATGGGTATGTTGAATATTCAACATACTTGTAACCATTCCCTCCCATAAAACTCATTTCTACTCCTCATTTGTACCAAGAGGACTTCATGCTGGATCTTGCAGTAAATTGGGATGAAGAATCCAAGTTAAAATAATCAAACTTAGATGTGTTACTTTTTATCCTCAGACAGCTCCTTAGTTCTTTTTTTCCCTCAGAATAACTCAAAGCAGCAGGACTAGCAAAACTTAGGGAAGAAAGTATGGAAATTGTGTGATGCAGCACTGCTACTAAACTTGCCAAAATATGGTCAAAGCATATCATAGGCAAAGTAACTAATATATTTACAGCAAGGGACAGTCCCTGTCCCTTGTAGTAGTTTACAGTGCCAAGTAGTTTACAGTTGAAATATTAAGACGTTTATTTTTATTACAGGGTGTACCAGTTTGTGGATGGGCTAAGGCCTGGAGCCCCAGAAGGATTAAGAGATGCTTACACAAGACTTTCAGAGGAATATAGGTGCTTAGATCTAAACCTGTGGTCATAAGCGCCTATGGTGACTTGAGATATTTACCATGTCTGTTGGAAATCTGTAACCCCTACGAAGGACTGGTGGAGTGGAGAGATTAAAACTTGTCACACCTTGCTTCTCATTAAGCTGAAGCAGGCCACTCCTTGCTTACTCTTTGGTTGCAATTTGTGTCTAATTTGGAAGCACTTGCCTCTTTCCTAACGTGTTGTATGGGAAGCCTGGGCACCAAAAATAAGATTATGAGTGCCACAGATTGGATTTCAGGGAGTGAAATATCAGGTTTTTCAGCCTTTCCTGGGCACACAAGACCTGTGGCTGAACACACAGCTCCTGAGTATGAACTATGCTATGTCTGTCTTTCCCTGATGGGATCATAGTCACCACATGTGATAAACCATCTTCAGTTTTATGTAAAGTTTTCCTTGTTTCTCTTAACTGTCCTAATTTCTGATGCATCAAAGCAGACAGACACAGAAGTATAGTCAGGAAATCCATCTGAAAATGGTGCATGAGTAGTTAGCTATATAGCTATTTATTTATAGCTGACCACATGGAGTACTCTGTTATATAATGTTTATCTGAAAATCTTATCAGTGGCTAATTATTACAGAGAAAATTAATGAAGTTAATCTGATAAGTGGAAAATACACCTTTCAGCTCAGATGAGTAAGATTCGAAGTAGAAAAATCCCAGTTCTCATTCATGAAGTCTTTTAAAAAGTCTTTTGCATTTTTCAATTTCTTTATGCTTGCGGAATAGAATATAAATATGGCCCACACAGAATATGACTGTGGACAGTCTGGTAGTAACTATACCACAGTAGATAGCAGATGAATCAGTCAACCTAAAAAAAAAAAAAAAAAAAAAAGAAAGTTTGATAAATATGAATCCTAATTAAGATAGGTTAAAAGCTAGATGAATGAATCAGTGCTGGCAGTAAAAAAATGGATGACAAATACATTTTCTGGTCTTATGTATTACTACAGTCTCTGTCGATTTGTCCTTATACAAGTGTGTGAGAGAAGATTCAGCCCAATGTGCACTTTCCTGCAAACATGCAGGCAAAAATACAATAAAAGTCAATATATTTGCCTAATGTAACAATTAAAATCAGAAGTATGAAAAGTAGGAATGCAACTTAATTATGGTGCTGTGTTCACGATCTCTGATAGCTTACTGCAGCCTCTCTCGTTTTTGATATGATCCAATTTTCTGTTAAAGTCACAAGTTCTAGCTGAGAAACGGCAAGATTTATCGACTACGCAATTTCAGCTGCTTGTGACATGCATTTAAAAAAGTGAAGCTGATCTCCCATTAAATGTCTAGGTCTTCGAGGCTGTGTTTGAATGTTATGGAAGTTGCCATATTTTAACCAATAGATTCAGGTGTGTTTGCACAGCAGGATAATAGTAGTATTAGTAAAGCTTGTGTTTCTGTATTAGTCAAGAGTTAATGGCTTATGTTTAGTGTCAAAAAAGAATAAATTATGTTTACTTATTCAAATAGAATGCAGAATATTAGATTTCATCAGCATATTTTAAAATATTACAGAATGAATAACGAAATGATGATGTGTCTCTTGCAGAAAGTACATTCTTGCTTTTGTAATACATGCTAGGCAGTGGCTTGCTTAAGCAGTCAGGCAGATGGAAAAGCAGAGCTACGTCTTTGTATCACAAGAAATTGTAGCAGCAACTTCACTAAAACATTACATTATCAGAATTTTCTTTTGACATTTTAAATTAATTTTTAAGATTTATCAGTCTTGCGGTAGAAGTGTCCAAATTTCCTTGGAGACGCTGACTAGTATCCACAGTAAGTACAAGACGGATGAAAGAAATATCTAAATTCCTTATACTAAGGCTGCATATTTGACTATTCTTTAGCTCTGTCTTTTAAAATGTTGCAAAGTTTTTGTTGGATATTATATAGAAATAAATACGAAGAAAAAAAGAGAAATTAAGTGAAAAAAAAAGAAAAAAAGACAGTACTGTCTCATCATCTGCCAATAGGTCCTATGCATTCATTGTTTTGTGGAAAGTTGGTTTTGTTTTAAGTGCATTCTTTACAAAAGCAGAGGTCTTTGCAGAATTAGGTAGGCAGACATCAATAGTTACTCACACAAGTAAAGCATATTCTTCTTCTAACTTATGTGACCAGCTGTTCTTTAAAATGCTGTGATGATAGCTGGATTAATAGTCACTGTAGCCTAGCACTTAAAATGCCACATTTCAGCTGAAGAACAAAATGCAACATTTTAAACTAAAAAGCAAAAGAACTTATAAGCAAAATCTTATATGAAAATATATTCTTGCAGCAACCACAACTGCTCAACGCATCGTTTTTCTGTTTTACGATGAGTGTTGTCAGACAGGTGTGCTCAGCCAGGTCTTTGAGTCACTGAGGTATCAATAAAGCCATCTCAAGGCTTCCTGTGTGGGCAAAACCTAATATTAGGGCTTATGCCAAGCAAGTCCCAGTTTGAAGGAAATGAGTGAGAAGAAGCAGCTGTTTCCATGGAGTAAATGGGTCTGGGAGAAGACTCTGGGCTTTTGGCTTACTGGACATGGCGACAGGGCAGTTTCCGCTCCCACTCGCTCTTCAGTCTCCCCCCTCAGTTTTCCTCAGTTGCCTCAGTTTTCCATCCTTTCTGTCATTCTTGTGGCATAAGGTCCCTCCATCCATCTTTTTCCATGATCTTCTATTCTCTGCTGAGCTGACTGCTTTTAGCCATGTTCCCCTACAGAAAACAGTCTCGCTTGCTCCACTCCCCTCCACCCTGCTATCTCACCAAAATGGAGATGATGGAGGAAGAATGAAATGTCCCAGGCAGCTCTTACCCAAGGGGAAAGCTCAGGAGGAAGAGGTGTGGCTGGCTGCGAAATTCTCAAGGGAAAAACAATTGCTGGGAGTGGAGGAAGTGTTACAGGAAAAATAGCATCGGGCTCTTGTTTCAAGAAGTGAATCTAATTATTTTATGTAACATAATAACAAGGAATAAATTGTCAAGAGATTTTCTTTTCTGTGAAAAGAAAACCTTTTCAGAAGAAAAAGAGAGGGAAAAGCATAGCTAAATTTTCCTGAATTTGGAGTGGTTATAATATCACTTCATTTCAAGTCTGTCTGTTATTCAAGGAACCTACACTATTTCAATACCAAACACTCAGCTTTTTTTTTTTTTTTTTTAAAAAAAAAAAGGCTAACGGAACAGATGAATGCTATTATCTGTGTTCTACTGCTGGGAAACCGAGAGACTAGTGAAGTAATGCACAGTTTTCTCAAAGGATCAGCATTCTGATTTGGGACATATTGCTGACTAAGTACTTCAATTCCAGTGCAACCACTAATATCCCACTTAACCGCATAGCACCTGAAAATATGTAATCAGATACCATTTCTTCCAGTTAAGAGTTCTTCAGTGTCTGAAGTTGTTTTCGGCCAAGATCCCAAATTGATGCCATTTTATTTCTTGTCTCATGTCTAAATCTGTCTAATCTCCATGCATGTGGTATTCTCAAATAATTCATCCTCATTAGCAGTCAGTAAACCTTTCTCACGCCTCAGAAGCACTAGTTGGACCCCACATAAAGAAATGGCCATAGACATTACTTTCATCTGAATCATATCTCCCTAATTTAAAAATGTCTTTGGGGGTTTGTCAAACATACAAAAATTAGGACTCCATCCGCTAGACGTAGTTATTAAAAAAGAAAGCTGGATTCATTGGGCAAGATTGGCTTATGATGAATTCTGTCATTTTATTCCATTGCAAAATGACTAGTAAGCATTTTTTTATTATCTTTCTGTGTATCTAAATTAGGCTAATAGAGCTAGAGGCTATTAGGCTAATATGGCTCAATTAGGCTTCAGTTTCCTGGACCCTCTAGGGTGAGATGTATGAGGGCTGATTTTTACATTACAGCTATTGAGACATCATTTCTTGTGGTATTGATTAAGAGGGAAGGATAATACATTGGAAAAATGCAAAAATTCGTTAGCAAATGCATGAGAAAGCAGTGCATTAAGATTTCATTTCTAGACTCATTACAAAATATATATTCATTTTTGTAGCAAAGGGGGCAATTACTTATTTCTCTAAGAATAACAAAATTGGATTACCTATTGCATAATGATCATTCTGCCATAGGATTTGCACAATATAACAGTACAGATGTAGCTTCCAGTGCACAGGCCTATGTCTTGGCATTGCCTAGTTCACTAGCAGATGTTTGCAAATGTATATAAACCAGTATAAACCAAATGAATGACTAGCATGCCGCAATGGGAAAAAAATTGGTGGACAAGAATTAGAAAATGGGAAAAAAAAAAAAAAAGAAAAAGAAAAAAGCTGAAACTTTGTGCTGTGAAATCAGTCCTTTAACTTCCTCCTCACTCTTCAGGATTAGCAGAAATGCCACTGAAATGAATGAGCAGAAACATGTGCTTAAATTAGTCTCTGTCTAAGGCTAGAAACGTGTGCTTAAATTAGTCTCTGTCTAAGGCTTTTGTAGACATGGAAGCTGGGAAACTAAGAAAGTATGACAGCAGGTTGCTTCCTACAAGAGCAGGGAAGGTGAAGACATCCTAAGGTGAGACTAAAATGACATTTAGTCCCATGGAACTGTGTCATGGAGCCCTTGCTCCTTGGCAGCCAGAGAAGTGGATATTTCATGCTGTTTATATTAACAGTCATTTTCTCTGAGAGTCAGAAAGTTTTTTTTTTTTTTTTTTTTTTTTAATAGTAAATCTTCACTTTCTCACAGGAAAAGATTCTGCTTATGCTACTAAAGAAGTAGTCTTCCTTCAAGACTAAATGCTGGTAAGGTCACAAAGTTGGTGGAAAATAAATAAACTGTATTTCATGGCAGTAAGAAAGAATGCAAATGTAAATGAATTGCTCAGTGAATAATCAGTAATTTAATGATTGATACAGAAATGCCTAATATTAAAAAGAAAAAAAAAAAAAGAAAAAAGAATAAATAAAAGGCTTGCCTGGTTTTCATTAAAAGCAAAATCTCCAAATGCAGATACCCCCTTTCCTTGGTTGCTTGTTTGCATGTATTAAAAATTGGATTTTGGGATCCCCCTTTTCTCAGGCAGGTCTTTTAAAGAATAGATTTGGTTACCTTTATTTATGCTGAGTACAACCCTATAAAGAGAACCATCCATTTAAATGAACTATGCCCTTTTCCCAATAAAGGTAATAGAGTATTTTAGAATGAAAATTATACCAGGAGAGCCACAAATTCTAACAAAGAATGTAATGGAAGCTGCTTTTCTTTCCTAAAACCCTTTGAAAACTATACCTTTATGGTAATGCTGTCTATTTTCTGGTCCAATTAGCAGATGGGGCGATGTGGATATGCTGAGAGCATGTGAAACATGGAAATACAGAGCTTTAAGGAATGGTCCTTAGAAAATAGTTTTAGAGAAGCAAGACCTCCGATGCTAAACATGATATGTGGCTGGTGTCCAAATGCCAATTTGTAAATAAGAAACTCTACTATACTTCCAGAGAACTATGCAAATAAAACATGTACGTGATCCTACAGCTCTGTCTGATGTGAGAAATGCAACTGAAGTTAGTCCTTCAGCATCCATAAGAAATATGAGATAAAATCTGTTTTTGTGAAAGTTATTGTCATTAAACAGATGGATACCCAGGCAAGGACAAGCCTAAGCCTGTTACTTTATTTCAGTTTTGCATTGGCAGGTAGCAGGGCAGATCTTATTTAAGACGTTACATCCGAAAGACATTGTCAAGTTCAGACAGTTTGCATACATATCCACAAACTTGCAAGGGTTGGCTGAAAAAGAATCAAAACATAAAATTAATCATAAATGGGGAACTTTTACCTTTCAGAATAATTTTTCATCATTGTTTCCTTTTTTTCATAATTCTTTCCTCTTTGTTGTTATTTATGCACAACTGCATCCAAAACTTTTGACTACCCATGCAATATTCTTAGCTGTATCATAGAAGAATCCCATTGAAATTATAAGGCATTTTGAAGATTTCTTCCTCTGTACTGTGGTTTATGAAGAGAAATTAGCCCAAATACATAACAAAAGATAGATTTGAAGGGAAGTTTTATATTAATGTGACTCAACTCAATCACCCTTATTTTCTACTAGAATTTTTGTACAAAGAAATTGTGATTCAAATTTGTTAATCTCTTATTCTGTTAAGCTTGATGCTATTGTTATCTGATCAACAACTACTGTCCAAAGAAAGAAGAGATAAAGGTATCAACTTTGCTTTGGTCATAATTTAAATACTTAAAACTTACTGCATAGTCCATTGTCACAATCATTAGGGCAATCACCACAAGGTGTTCCTTCTTTGTAGGGTGTATTGAGTGAACTTATAATATTCCCCCTGAAACATCAATTTTACCAGCATAAATTAGAAAATTAGTATAATGTGCTTTAAGGAAAAATGTAATTATAGGAATGCATGCATATATTAATTCAGACTCAGTCTTTAGTTATAGCTAAAACAATTTTTTTATATTACAATGTCAATTTGTCAAAAATAGTTTGACAAGTTTGTGAAAACTCTGCCTTAAAATCCTCTCTAATGTTTTGTTATTAATGATAAAATTTGAATAGTAGTGTATATATAGATGTGCCTTTCCGAATCAAGACCTCAAAGACAATGTAGAAAATATTCATTTGTGATTCACTATGATGAAAATTGTGAGTGTTAGTTAAAGAAAAAATAATCTGAAAATATGTGTTACTTTTATATTTTCTGCTTTGGTATGACAATTCTTTTTACAAGTATGCTTCTGTCTTTTCATATTCCAAAAGGTCCTCAGACTTTTATGCCAGCTAAAGGTGATGTACACTGGTTCGCATTCCATCATCTCCTAACTTATTTTGATAATGTAGTAAAGAGTTCCAGTATAAGAATCAATACCTACGCAGGACAATACTGGCAGACATATATGTATCCCAAAGTCTTAGGACAATAAGCAAATGCACATCCAACTTCATTAGACCTGTACCAAACTACCTGCAGATATAAGAATAAAAACCATGGGAAAATTAAAACAAACGAAACCAAATCAAACAAACAAAAAATATGCATGTGAAAATCATTTAAATACACTATGTATTGAAGAAACATATTGTAAGCAAAACTGAGTTACTTTATTTACCCTGTATAGCAAAATATAAGTCTCATCTTGCAGGGAAGCCATAATTTTCTTTTTCTTGCTATTTAACCTTGAGTCAAAGAACATTTAGGATATGATGAGGTTTATATTCAGGAAGTGTAGTGGACTTTTCATCCTCAGAACATTTAAAATAAGCTGTCTGTCTCTATAAAATATACTTCCAGTCAGTTACAGTTGTTGAAGAAGATGCAGGTATTGTGATTTTAAATTTTGTGTCCTGCATCATGCACAGGTGATCAGAGGAGGTTCACTTTCCTCTCCCTTCCCCTTTTTCCAAACAATGGGACAGTAAAGTTATAGTTAGTATCTAAGCATTTTTCAAGTATTAAACAGACAATAAGTCTCTTCCCTCTGTTTTTTTCCTGAGAAAATGTTTGCATGTCAGTATCTTTATACATACAAGGGGTAATAATTTTTTGGTCATGTTGTACACATGAGTTAGGATGTGTGTGGTTGAACACCTTAATGGAGAAAAAAACTAAAGCAAAGGTGGCAATGGCAAAATAACAATCTAGTTCTGAGACACATATATTAGAAAGCATGCATAAAAAAAAAAAAATGTAATTCAGAAAAAGCTCAAAATTGCCAAGTATTCTCCCAAGGCCAGATCCAGAGGCCCTGCTTGTCACCAATCATTATATTGGATGAGGAGGACATGTCTCATCACACCTAGGCACGGTCTTCAAGGAATGGGGTGGCTAGCATGACTGCATCTTTCTTACCTCTTGTCCTAAATCTATACCTGCCTCCCTCCTGCACAGGAACACTCCCTAGTTGCAACCCAGGCTTGGTGTCATCTAGTTGCAACTTTCCTACACCAAGACATCAACAACTTCTCTTGCCTAGTTTACTTCCTTAACAAAGAACTGAAAAGACATTTAGACCATTATTTTCATTATTATTCTGTTACTTCTAAAGCTTTCATCCTGTTTTTATCTTGTTTTTATCATATTTATTTTTACTCCTCTTTCTTTGGTGTACTTATGAAAGAGGCAAAATCAATTAGCTAACATAAAAGTATTTATTGTTTCAGTCTCAAATATAAAAATGTTGGATCTACCTGAGTATAGTGGCCAACCACAGCATCTGGGCTTGTTTTTCCAATTCCGTACTTGAAATCTTTCTCCTCATCATACCAGGCCTGAACAACATCGGGCCATGAGAAAGGAACACTTGACATGAAGAGATTTTCGCCACAGCTTACATCTGAAAAGATAAGGATACGGGGAAATGCAGAAAATGGACACACATGAGGAGAACCAGCAGAAGGCTATATGGAATGGATGTTCTTCTCATCCAGATGGGATAGTGCTCTTTCTTTTTTATTTTATTTATTTATTTATTTTCCATACAGGTCAGTGACTCAGTGAGTTTGTCACTACTGAAGTCGTCACTTGGCTGGTTTTCAGCATAGCTAACCTGTCTGACTGGGAGTTTGGTGTTGACAAGGCTTCTGTACAACCATAGATACATTTCCATGACTTCACCAAGGATTCGTCTGTGGTAACTCTAATTTTGCTATTTAAAATGTAGCAATCCCACTCAATATTTAGGGCATAGTTCAGTAATCTTGGGAAAATCCCAACAATTCAAACCATGCTTCTGGTACACAGAAAGGTATTTGTCATATGAATTAACTCACTGTTTTCATCCAGGCAAATGCTATAGTTTTTACTGTTTACTTTCAAATTGCCAGAGTTTTTTTGTTTTGTTTTGTTTTGTTTTTTAATTTTGAGTCCCATCTTCATTTGGAATTATGCTTAGATGAAACGTACAATTTCATCTCAGCAGATAGGAATTCATGAAGTTAAAAATATGTTAACACATTATTTCAGTTGTGCCTGAAAGCTGCTCACATGGATAATACAAATTTAATCTTTGTTTAGAATTGGTACTTTACTTACTGGTTTTCCTCATTTCTGGAGGACTGTGCTGAAAAGTGCAATGATGTGCCCAAACGTCAGCATTTCTTGCAGTTTCAGGACTCCATTCCTTAATGAAAGGAGAAAATATTGGTCATTCAGCTATGTAACACTTAACAACTCCTTATAGAAAAACAAAATTTTGGAAATTACACTTTTAATCAGAAAAAAATAATCTCATGCAATTCCTTTTTCTACCATCTGCTTTTTTTTTTTTTTTTTTTTCCCCAGGGGGAAGAAAAACTAAATAACTGTGCACCCATGAAAAGACTAGAAACTGTGAAGACTGGTAATGAATGCATCAGAAAAAAAGGAACAATGTTGTGTTTCCTTTTAATATTTCTTCAAAAGAAAGAGGCATCATTGTCTGTATGCTGCAAAATTTGCCAGACCTTTTTTTCCAGTCTTCCCAAAATTATATGTTTCTTGGTACTACTTGTGTTTGATATTCTTGGCACTTCAACACAGGAAAGATTGTGAGAGTGTTTTTGCTGCTACCTTAAATAATGTGATCTTGCACATGGTTCTGTATCTCTCATAGGGTCTTTTACTCCCTGCGAATAGAAATGCAAGTAACTTACCATCTTCAACATGTTGCTGGCAGGTGGATTTACTCCTCTCCTGAGTTCATTGTGTTTGTCAACAATCAGCTTTTGTTGGTCTGCATTGCTAGTTGACAGAGTATCAATACTTATAGGTTCCTAAATTGAAAGACTATATTATATTTCTTATTTATCTGAATGTAACTAAATACTGAACACTGTCTAGGAAATGTTAAAGTGCTAACATCAAGATGAGGAATGGTCCCAGTAGTGAAGGAGGTGCTATAATTCATTTCCGAGGTCTATCTAGAGGTTGTTCTTATGCACAGCACTTCGAATCCATCACTTAGAGTTTAGCAGTAATAAAAATACCACTGGTTCCTGTATCACATCATGTCTAGCGTATCTTATTTCATGTTACATTAGACTCTTAAATTTAGGCAACCATATCAGACTTGACATATTGTTATTGTAGTTTCCTTCGAAAAGGTTTGGGGAAACAGGATCTAAAAATCAGACAAAGACCTGGGTGGGCTCATGATGCTTTCCCCTTTTTCAACATTTTAAACATGCCTATCAATTTCTGTTTACTGAAGGACGTGTGTAAAAATAGGATTGTCATACACTTCTTGTGATGTTTACATCAGGAAATCCCACTGCACAAAAAATAAGGTGTCAATGTATTCTTCCACTCCTGCCATAACTGGCTTCATTTCTCCAACTTTTCCTGTATTTTCCAATAGAAAGGATAACCATATGAAGAATTCGGCCTCTTGTTTTCGGTCTTTATCATTGATTTTCTAGGCTAACATGTGAAGAACAGAAATTGAAATATCCAATCATATTTTTGGCTACTGTTCTCTACTTTAACTTGAGTGCAACAGTTCTTACACTTATTCTTGTCATATTGCACTTCATATTGATGTATGGATAACTTGATTTTTCCCAAGGTAATTAGCCACCTATTGCCATACATTCAGTTGGATTTATTGAGGTTTAGTTTTAGTGATATGATATTACTATGTAGGAAAATTTTCTTTGTAAGAATTTATTTTCACATGTCATGACAATCCAACCACATTCAGTAATTTTTTCCTACATCTCATGTATTTTAATTGTATAATATATAAGCACGTTTTTAGATACTAGTATTTGAAAAATCTACTACTTCTCTTTTCATTCATAATACCTTATGAATACCTTCATTCAACAATACCTTAGTCTTTTGCCTAATCCAAGTGGGAATAGTCATGCACCAAACACATCTTTTGTATTTGACATTTAATGTATTTAAACAAGATTCAGTCCTTATAGCATTAGAAAAAGAATATTTGTGGAAAGAAGTAGTTCTAGTAAACCAACTGATATAAAGGGGAAAAATAGTCAATGTTTCTGGAGCAAAAATGGCAAACTTCCAACTTCAGACTCAGTAAGACGAACTACTGTAAGTGTACATTGATTACATAAATGAATTAAGCTATATGAAGGAAACTAATGATGCCTGTTAAGGTAATGGAACTGAGAAGCAAGAGAGAAGCATACAGGTCCCTCTGGGTTGGATCTTCAGAAAGTGTATATGGGTCAGTTATGAGTAACCCTGAGCCAACAAAGAGTTTGGTTTGAAAAGGTGGGTGCATTCATCTGCTTTGAAAACAGACAAACCTTGAGAAAAGGGTTTTCTTCATGGTGCCAGACTTCAAGGATATTGTCTCTGCAAAACCCAAATGTCTAACAAGACTCTTCCTACTTTTAAAGCGGTGTGCATAGGACAAGCCAGAATCAATCAGGCCTTGAGTCTGTCCAGGGCAATCCAATTTTCCGCATAAAAGGCATGAATCCTACCTCTCCGAAGGACCAAGGCAGCACAGCTACGAGACACAGCAACACTGCTGGCAGAATCATCTCTGAAAAGGGAAGAATGGGCCCTATGTTATTACTTTTTTTCCCTTTATGGAACTTTCATCTCTCCAAACATGTTAACACGTCTCTCCTGTGCTTCTCCAGAGGTTTTCTCAAGGAGCAAGGTATTGATTTCTTTCTTTTCTTTTTCTCTCTTTCATTTTTAAAGTAAAAAAAAAAAAAAAAAAAAAAAAAAAAAAAAAAAAAAGAACCCCTACACTTTACAAAATTTCTAGAAACACTATGAATCAAATTGTTCGTACATTTTGCACTTCCTGGTCAAATTCTGGTTTAATCACTTCATGTGAGTTCACAGTGTAGGAAGACATCTGTGTTTTCCTTCTTCTGGAAAGACTTCAGTTTGCTACAGGACTGCCAGTTGTGGAAAGAGTTTTTAGTTTGTTTCTGTGTCGGTGAAGTCTGAAACTTTCCCTAATCTCCACAGCCTGCTTTGGCAAGACTGTATTAGTTGAAATGGGAGTTTAGATGCATGTGCAGACTTCTGTGTTTGGGTATCTGAACTCTGGAATTAAGGACCAGAGTTTTCCAATATTGCTAGAAGACTCTTCACATATGAACTTGATCTGAAATGACTGGACCAGTCCAGCACTGTCTTCCCAGGGAATTTGTTCCAGAAAGCTTTTATTCTTTTCTCTCTCTCTCTCTCTTTTTTTTTTTTTTAACTTTGTTTTTCTAGTAGGTCTATTGAGCAAAATGAGAATTGTGGAGTTTGTATAGAAACAGGAGCCTTCTCAGAGCTTCGAACAAACCATCCCACTACAGTGGTCTAGATGGTCATTGTATTTGGTATTTGATTGCAACCAGCCATAGAAATCATGTTCATCTTGTTTCTGCTCAGCTACCTGGGGCAGGCAAGCAGGTGATTAGAATGGAATTTACTTGTTTTGGCAGTTTTCCCAAACCCCTCTCCGAGAGAATTTTTGGTCATGTTGCTATAGAGATGTTATTAATGTAAGCTCTTATTGGGCTTTAAGAGGCTGCTGGGTTTAGTTTTAATTTATTCCTGGGGAAAGGCCAATAGTGTTTCCTGGTCTTTCCATACTCGGCAAAGTTTCTTCACCTGGAGACAACCAGCTTGTATAAAACCCAAGGTATTCCTGCTCTTGGAGAACACACAGATGAGAATAGCTGCCCTTTTCCAAATGGTACGTTTTTGTCACCAAATTGCGATGTGACACTGGATGAAACACACAATTTCCAGCCTGTAGAAAGAGGAGCTGTTCCAGGAAAAAGGTCCAGTTCGTGGATCTAGTTAATGGCACTATTTAACCTAGAGCTAATCTATTCCTTTCTTGAAAAACTCTGGGATCACACAAGGTTTTTCTTAGTACCTTTTCTAGACGCTTACCTCTTAGAGCTTTAGAGGAAGTGTATGTAAGCTGGGAGTTTAAAGGCAAAAGGTTGCCTTTAAACATGGAAAATGATTCTTTTCCCTTCTTTCCTAACAAGAAAGTAGGAAGAGAAGTGGATTATTTTCACGTGCCCTTAAATTACAAGCAAAAGTATATCTTCTCAGTGCAAAATGTGCTGATTCTCATATGAAAATAATGAACTTTTATCCCTTAAAACATTTTAAAATATTTTTTCTGCCTCTACTGAATATAACTGTTCCTTGTCAGGCATTCTATTTTGTAAGTAAAACATAAACAAATGACTTAAAAACACAGCTGAAATATTAGTTTCCTGTGATATTTTATATCATTTGATGAATATATTAATTGAATGTATATAATTAGTAATTTATCCCATGATACAAATTGCAAAATGGCATTGGAATGCTTTTTAAGAACAAGTGGATTTCCTGCTCCAACACACTAATGCACTTTTGGCAGTCCCGCAGGTTTCAACCAAATGCTTACTGTTTAAAAGATGTAAATTTAATTGCTCTGCATTAATTTCTAGGCACTGATCCTAAAATCAGTCTCTCTGTCACCCCTCCTTTCTCCCCCCTAGTCAAACATAAATCAGGACACGTGCCAAGTCTTGCTGACTTTTCTGCAACTCCATCTGTGTACAGGGACCTGCCACTGAAAGATAGTGCTTTAGCATCCCTAGTTTGTCAAACAATCCCTGGTTTGGCAAACTTACAATTTTTTTTTTTCCCTTCCTCCTTCAAAAGCTCAATCCTGAAAAAAAAAAGTATCCTAAATTATTCACACAACTGAATCTGTATTATAAAAGAGCATCCCCATTATTTTTTATTATCCTTGAAAATGACCAGAAATGGACTAATACAAGCTGTCGTTTCTCTTGCACAGCATTGTCGCATAAGGTCCTACTTTGTGCAAGAGAAAGGTGGTAATTTCCCAGTGCTGAAAAGATGTGATGATATCTAAACATAGCAGTAGAGTATACTGAGATGAATATATATTCAATTCAATACATTCAGTCTTTATCTCTTTATGTACATCTCATTTTCTGCTGAGATGCTCCTTTCTTCTATATAGACCACTTTTCCTCCGTTTTTGATTGTTCATCAGTTTTTTTCTCCTTATTTTCAGCTTGCACTATGCCACTGCCTGTCTAATCTGCACCTTTAACCAAATAAAATCTCTTTCTGTGACCTTCCTAGCTGGTTCAAGGGACCAGAAGTCTCCTACGATATGTTACATTTAATACCTGAAAAAAAAATGCAATACTTTAAACAAACAAAGCAATGTAAGTTCTACCTTTTGACTCCAGGAAGATTGGAAGCTTTTTTCCGTGCCTCTCAGGTGGTTGTGGAAGTGACTGAGGTTCCTCACTGGAACATAATTTATAGCTCCTCTGTTTCCTGATACGACAAGGTGAGTCAGCGTCACAGGTATTGTAAAATTCATACAGAGACCAGATACAACAGCACATTTGTCATGTTCATGTTCTTCAAAGGAGGAGGTTGTTTGCTTCTGTTCTATTTTTTATTTTCTCCTGCTTTTGTTTTAGATGATATGCAACACTCAGAAATGAATTTTGTACGTATTTTTCATTACACTTAAAATTTGCAGTCAATGTGACCATCCGGTACAAAGGCTCTCTACTGATTGACGCATCCAGTTCCAGTAAAGCCTTGAGCTTAATTTTCAACAATGCAACTAAGTCAGTCAGCTACTGAAGTGCCTGCAGATTGACATTGTAATCAAGGTAGAATATTGCACATTGATTTATCTTTGGGGAAAAAAAAAAAAAAAAAAGAAAAGAAAACTTGAGCAAATCTTCTGTTCATGCTATGTTTTCTTTATATTGGTCCTATAGTGTAAAATTCGAAGTGTCAAGGGTGTTATTTTAACAAACATTTCTACCTAACACTAGATAAAGATTATTGTTTGCACTAATATTAAAGCACACACAACAGTTTTATTTGCATTTCCTGCTTACCTAGGTTCAGATGAGGCTGTATGGAAATATTACCAGATGGAAAAGTATACCAGATAGAAGAGCATCTGTGTGCATCCACTATGTGTGGGTATTAATAGTTTCTGTCAAAAGTCAGTCTTAAATCATTACTGACCAGAGCAACTGTCATTCTCTGCTCTTATATATATATATATAAATGTTATTTTCTATTTAAATTAGATTCTTCCTTCTTAGTCTCACAACTCTTGCCTTAGTACTCTGAGAAGTATGACCTTCCAAAACAGTCTTTTATTTTGTATTACCCAGGAAACAAGTGCATCGGCTATACCTGATGAAATGACAGTGGTGTGTTTTATGGTTTCATAATTATAGGAAAAGGAGCACACCCTTGACAAGTTTGTGGTTGACACCAAATTGGGGGGAGCAGTCAATATGCTGCATAATAAGGCTGTCATTCAGAGGGACCTTTACAATCTGGAGAAAGGAGCTGACAGGAGTATCTGACAGAAATCATTTGGCTAGGGATCAATGGGCTAAGAAATAGCTCTAACAAAACACATTTGAGGGTTTTTGGCTGGCAACAAGTTGCACATGAATCAGCAGCACTCCCTCATGACAGGGGAAGCTAACCATGTGTTGTACTGCATTAGCCAGTATGTAACCAGAGGATGGAAAACAGTGATTTTAACCTCTTTTTTGAGCATTTGTGAGATTGCATGTGGAGTATAGTGTCCAGTTTTGAAATTCCCAGGACAACACAGACATCCGCAAAGTGCAATGAGTCTAGCAAAGGGCAATTATGTTGGTTAAGGGATAGACTGAGTCAGACTCTTCTAAGATGTTCACAATGAGTGAACATGGAATAAGGGTCAAGAATGGCATTTCTGACTGGGTAGAACAAAAATTGTTTTTACAGTGAAGTTAAGCACTGCAATAGGTTGCCTAGACAAGGGATGGATTTTGCATCAGTGGAGATCGTCAGAATTTGACTGAACAAGGTACTGAACAACCTAATCTAACCTTCAGTTTGGCTGAGATTTTAGCATAGGATGTAACTAGATAAGCTTCAGAGTTCTTTTACCACTCAACTATGCTGTATTGTTCTATGATTTTATATAATTTACAGTAGTAGAACACAGAATTAGGCTTTACTTCTTGACAGATATGATGATTTAATTATTTAATATAGGAAATTCTAATCGCTGTTATATGTTGAAGCAAGTGTTCCTAGCAAAATCCTATAATCATTACTAATGGAAAGGGCTGCATTCTTGTCGCTTGTGAACTATGGATCTTAAGGGTAAGAGTAGTTATTGGACTAATGTCATTCATCTCTACACTTAATATATGTTCGGATCTCTTGAGTCAACTCCCATTCAAGTGTAAGAGCTGCTTATAAATCTGAGTGAGTGATTAAGAACAGTATCATATCCTAAAACAACCTGGAACAGGATGCTCAGAGAGGTTTTGGAGTCTCCTTCCCTGGAGATCTTCAAAACCTGCCTGGATGCAACTCTGTGCCACGTGCTCCAGGTGTCCTTGCTTGAGCAAGGGTGTTGGACTAGATGATCTCTAGAGGTCCTTTCCAACCTCAACCATTCCGTGATTCTGTGAGCATCTGCAGTGAACAGAGATTCTGACAACATTCTTGTTTTTGGAAGGGGCTTCCAGGAATATTTACTTTACCACCTTCATGGGGACTAAGGTGAGACTGACCAGCCTGTAGCCCTCCAGGTCTTCCTTCTTGCCCTTCTTGAATCACAGAATTTAGTGTTAGATTTACTATTAAAAGAATTCCTTCTAAGTGCATAGGGCTAACTTAAAAGAAAAAATACAAATAATTAAAAATATTTGTAGGAAAAAAAATAAGAAAGACACTTCAGTTGTTGAATGTTCCATAAAAGCTGAAAAGCTGATCTTACTAGTGTTTCCCCCTGAAAAAAAACTTTTTTTTTTTTTTCATTTGTTTGTTTGTTTATTTGTTTTCAGCCAGGCTGCTTATTTTCATGAAACTTGGGGAAATTAATTTCTTTGATGTCATTGAAGTTATTCAGGCTCATCTCCTTTAATAGCAAGTGGAAAAAAATAGACACTTCCAGAATATGAGTCATTGTATCCTGTATCAGTTATCTAAAACAATTATATCCACAAAAGCCTAAAATATCTGTTTTACTTCATTTTCTCTAAGCATAGCCTAAAGCAACTAACTCAGATGTTGACTTCTATGCTGAGGATGTCTACAGGTCAATGAAATAAAGCACATCTGCTGAGGAAGAGAAGTGGTCACACACAGAGAAAACATGATTATCTAAACCTCACTTCTCTAGTAAATCACATTACATCTCAGCCATTTCTAATGGGTCTGTATGTCTGTCATTGCCAACATAAATATAATTCCTTGTCTTTTTTTTTTCTTTTTAAATTTCTCTGCAGCCTCCTCATAACTCCATCTCATCAGCCATAAGGTACTTACTTCCAACTGTTTGAATGTATGTGGAGTCCCTCTGCCTCCTGACATTTTTCTTTCATCAGTCTTCAAATTCTGACTTTGATTTCTTCAGTGCTGACTCTCAACTTTCACTTGGTAAATTTTAAGTGTTTTCAGTTTTATTATGGGAAAATGACCTAGAAGAGTCTTCAGGTCTCTGTACCCCTCTCTCCATATGTCCTTTTCTTTGCTCTGATGCCTACAAAACATTTCAGAGTAGCAAGGTGGCTTCTAAACTCTAATTGCAAATGGATCAAAACTATTTTATTGTGTCATTATTATGTCCCATTATTATCCCCATTGATATATTTCTGTCGTCCTGACCATGCTTGTATATAAACTCTCTAGAATGAAAAGCGTCTTTTTGTTCTAATTTGTACAACAAACGGAAGATATGGAACAGTCTTGTAAGTATCATGGTACAAAACAAATAATGAGAATAAACTATGTAAAGGGTCGTACCTCAGATTCCTCTCACTTATCTTTAGATATCTAGATAATGCATATCTACTAAGAGATAGGTGTCTAGATTCTCTTAGTAATCCAGAGAAAAAGGCACCTTTCTCTCTTTCTGTCTTAAGACAGCCATCTTAAGTAAATTAGCCTCTAAAAGTACCTTTCTCTTCCAGTTGACTACACAGAGAGCCGAAATTAGTCTAGATAGTGCTGAAGTGTCACATACTGTGCAAGAGTGTTGCAAAATATTTTGGGAATTTTCCTGAAACAATAGATCCTTGCACACCTGTTACCTGTGAACTTGCTCTGTTAGCTGTGCTTACCCCTGTCTCTCTGGGCATTATGTAGCAGGAGCTGCAGCTGATGAACTACTTGATAGCTCCTAAATCAGTGTTTGCAGGCTTGGTTGTCATTTTTAACTACACGGGTCTTGTACATGCAAGATGCACAGACCTTGCACATGGGTGGAGGAAGCGAGGGTGATTGCACTGAGTGTGAAAGTCACACTAAGAGATGCACCTGTAGCATGCTCCCATCATCATTGTTGCTCACTGTTCTGTCAAAAAAAATGCTGTTTTCCAAATTATATATAATCTTCATCACATCACTGCGTAAGAGAGGAAAGAAGGGACAGAGTTGCCTTATGCATGTCCCTGATTTTGTGATCTATGTGCACTAGAATAACTTAAGACACAATACCAGCTATGCCACAGGGATGGTATCTTGTCTGAAAAGCATGGGAAAAAAAACCCTCAGTTCTGATGGGAGGTTGTGAGACAAAGAAGCACTAGTCTTCCACCAAAATATTTCTGTATGTGGGAGGGAGTCCCCAAATACCTGGATATTCTTGGTTTTGGGGCAATTTTGTGGTTCTTGAAAGAATTACATGAGAAGCTGGTGGGAAAAAATGTCAATATAGATGAAGATTCTTCTCTTTTAGGTTTAGCAATTTAAAAATCAGTGTCAGACATTTACAGTTGCAGGCACTTCCAGATTCACCTTACTTACAGACCAGATTTAAGTGATATACCTGTTCACTGGCTAACACAAACACCTCAATTTCGAGATGACAAAACTTTTAAGATCAAAATTTCATCTAGCATTATACTAACATTTCTGTTGATCAGTCCTGTTATAAGTGGGTGGAGTTCTCTTGTTCTCTCTCTGACACAAACTGGAAGCCTGAGTGCTCATCCAGGACTTTGTGCCTGTTACACAAATGGAGAAGTTAATAAATGCATTGCTCTTAACAGACAAAAAAGAGTTCTGGCAGGTTACCCACTGATATTTTAGACACAATGGGCCTCATTCTTTTCTCATGCTCCATATGACTAAAATTATTTGAGGATATCATTTTTTTATTACCCTGAACAAAAGTGTGCTCTTTTCCTATGTATCATCTGCGTTTCTCTCAGAGAGGTAGTTCCTTTATGAAATGTATAACCCCAGATCCCATGCTTGATAAAGAGTTTGAGTCCATGACTGAGATTCCAAAGTATATTAATAATCCTGAAAGAAACGTAATGCCTCAGGTTTTATTTCTATTTCACTCTCTGGTCTGTCAGCTCTCAGTTTGAAACATAAAACTCATGGCAATATTGTGCAGTTAAGCACAGCTTCAGATAACAGCAGCCTCTACTATGCAGACTCTACTATGCAATTTTAGGAATAGGCTGGTTGCAGACTCAACCACTGAGGCCTAGAGCCTCCATTCTAGGAAAGATGTGATTTTTTTCAAGAATTGGTGGCTCTTGCTTCTCCCACAACCCTCTCTAACTCCTGAAGGGAGGGCACAGCATGCAAGCACTTCTGTAACTCTTCCTGAAGTACTAACGTCAATAACTCTAAGTAAGCATGACTTACTTAGAAAAAGGTTAAACAGCTCCTTTATTTAGTAACTTCACAGCTCTGCCATAACAAATGCATTTAGCAACACTGCATTTATTTAGAAGGATTGTGTTTCGTGGATGTTCAAGCAGTCACACAAACTAAAAATGAAAGTTTCCTAGTTTATCTCAAGGAAGTGTTTCCATGTTTCAGAATAAGAAGTTGCTTGCCCTTATTTTAGCAGGATTTGAAGTTGTACAACTATTTCCTGATATCATCACTGTGCTTTTGCATTAGGCTTCTTTTGATGCCATTGATTCCTAACATAACTACTGTTCCAACTCTGGGAATAATAATAATAAAAAAAAATATTGAGACCACTATAAAAATGCTGTAGGAGGAGTCATCCAGATAGTATCCATTTTGGGGCTGAAACAATATTAGAAAATAAATATTCCAGGAATTTTTATAAAAGTTCTATATAATATATTTCCTAACTCTTACTGCATATTTTTGTTTTGTTGTTTTGTTTTTTAAAGTGTGTCCAAGTGCTTGATTCAAAATCCAGGAACTTCCAAAAATGCTATATGTCTAGATCAGTGAAAATCTCATTTTCCTCCTTCCCCAAGGCTATTATTTTTAGGTACATATAGACTTAACTTTGTACTAAACCTGAGATGGTCTAAAGCAGGAGTCTGTTAAAAAAATGGAGTGCATGGTCTAGTGTGTCACTTAAGATTAGGAATACACTTTATTAAGAATTGCAAACTTGGAATTAAAAATAAATTCTGTGTGCTTATGTTTCTGTATGCATTTGTATGCATTTTCTGTATGCCCTGTATGCATTTGTTTATCTCTCCATGCCTCCGAATACCAAAGAAAATCCAATAAGCAAGGAGCGAGTTTTGTGTTCATGGTGCAAGTGTATTCTCTTCTAACAGCTGTGGTTCCAAGAGTATTGAAAGCTAGAATAAATCTCCAAGTCTTCTAAGCTGCCTGAAGACAGGTTGGTTGCAAATTCAGATGTTATTCCATTGGCTGTAATGCTAGAAATTAGCTTATCACATAAAAGGACCTGAGCCCTGCACTGTCACGTCCCTTCCCATTGCCAAAAGCAGCACCTCCACTCAATCCCAACATCCTATTTACTCTTTATGATGTCCTTCATGCATGTGTGACAGAAAGAAAGGACTTCAAGAGTGAAAATAAACTTCTGTGTGTTTTTTTTTTTTAACATCCTTGTGTAAGTAAGTGGGATGTTAAATATCCCACAGATAAGTTTTTCAGGGCAGAAGAACTCATGACCTTTCACAGCCAAGGAGAAGCCCAAAGTCTTTTTGAATTACCTCCACAAAAACAACCTGTCTTAATGCCATAAGCAGGCAGTGTGCAGATGTAAACCTACCATAGTCAAATACCTTAGTAATTGTTTGTGTGAATAATATGCTCTTTTTTTTTTTTTTTTTTGAGAAACCTCAAAATCTCTGGCAGTCATTCCTTTTCCTCCTAGAGACTAAAAGACCTATTCTATCTTTAAGCACCTGGAAATGATGCCAAAAGACTTTTGAAGTAATATTTTCTCCATTGTTACACTAAATCCTATGCTTATAAAGCTATTGAAAGCTGAGCATTTTCTAGGTATTCAATGGCAATAGATATATGCAGAACGGTAAACTTTACCTACCAACCTCTACAATGAAGAAATGTCATGCAGAACCTAAGTCAAGGGTGATAATGCTCAGAGAAAGAAGTACTGGCAATGCTATCGAGCCCTGATTTTTGTTTCTTTATTAGATATAAGCTTTTACTGCGTACACAAAGTTACAGCTCTGTCCCACTGTTGTAATTATACGTAATCCCCTTTGAATTCACTTAAAAGCAAAGATTACTGTGAACAATTCAAAAGAAACAAATATTCCAAAGATTGCTAAAACCACATACTCTAAGGAAAATAAGTAGCAGAAATAGAATTCACATAACTAGGCAAAAGCATTTGCATTTGGCCATGACTCCTTTCATGGACTTTGGAAATAAATAGATATTTTGGGGGGACAAGTCATTTCTTCCTGAAGTCACAAACTAAATGAAATCAGATTGTATCCTAGAAGTACCTACTTCTCACATGATCATTTGCTGTCTATATGACTGATTCATGAACTTTCTATTTTTTGTTTTATTTATTTATTTTTTTCTGAGTAATAAAGGAGAGACACTAAAGATAGCTTCTTAATCAGGATTAAAAAGGTGATAGAAATGGGTGAAGTAAGGGAATAGCACACATAAAACTGATTCACATCTACTGAGAGTTAGTCTTTCCTGTACTTTCTTTCTCTTTATAGTAAATTTCTATAGCTTCTCTCTAGTTCATATGTAATTTGCTCTGGTTTCTAATGCTGGGGAGAGTCACACCTGTGAGATATTGAGAAAAAATGGAGTCAAGGCAGGGAGAGGATAAGGCCAGAGGTCAAATGTCAAAATGTTGAAAATAAAGTTAACACTTTGTGATTTGATAAAGGCAGAGCTTGGGTGGAAAGAGAGGGTCTTTTTGGTCATTAAAAAGGAAAAGAGGAAAGCTGCTGAAGGGAAGTGAAAAAGTTCAATATCATCCAGATATACACAGTGAAAGGAGAAAGAGGGAATGGTCCTATTGATTGTTACTGACTTAGCAAGAACTGTTGAGGATTTAAAAAATAAAAACCAGTGGTAAAGTTATTTCTGAACACATTTCATCAGTGAATTTTTCCATGTAAGTAACCTCAGATAAGGGGAAGTAATATTAATTGCAGGATGTAGTAGGAGGAAACAAATAATAATAAAATCCGTTACTTGATAAATGCAGGAAGTTTGTGACTCAGTCAGAAAATGAATGTAGTTTCTGTACCATAAAGCCAGCCCTTCCTCTTTCTGTTACCAAAAATGTCATTAAGAGAGAGATATTTGATGCAAAGCTTCCATTTATGCTATGCATCCACCAGAAGGGTCTGAGATTCCTTTTGGGGGTGTCCTCAGGAAGAAATGTGGGCAGTGATGATCAAGCTTGGATTACTTGCACCAAGGATCTTAGTTGTGGAGACATAGCTACTGTGTAGGAATAAGGCTTACCCACCTTGGATGGCACGTAGCACTACGTGGACATAATTTTATTGCTCAGTACCTCAGTACCTCATCCAGCTAAGCCTTGCTATTCTGTGCTATATGTGTGGTGACTCACAAGCCTGGATCTCCAGTGATCAGGGAACTTTGGAGTGTAATGGAAAGGATTCTGCAGCTGAAACATGGATATGTGTTGCCATTTATGCTCTAGCATATCTGCAACATGTGCACAGTGCTGATAGATACTACACAGCACGATCTTCCTGGAGTGTCAGTCGGAGGCCAGGTGGGACATCTCACAGTAGTTAAAATAACAACAGATGTCTATGTGTAGGCAAATGAACCATATCCCTATTGTCATTTGTCTTGCCTGGCCTCAGCTATGCTTCAGAAGTTTGGGAATTTTCTGGAAGTGGTGTGTAATGCCTGCATAGCATTTCAAATGAGGTTTAGGCAGCTGAATATTGCCCACTGTCTGATTTACTCTCTCTCTCCTACAGATGTTGAATTCGGTTGCCTAAACTTCAATATCTGACACCATCTCAGATGCTGTAAGATAGCCTACCTTAAGTTCAGCTACTCGTTCAGAAATTTTGAACTTCCTGCTGATCCTCTGTCATATCTGACGGCCCTGGTGGCTACGTCAGGTAAGCCAAGACATCTTACACCGCCAAGGATAACTAAGCTCAGGGAAAGAAATGGAGACTTTTCTGTCTAGAAGGCAGTTAGTCCAATTCAGACCTTAGGATTCATTCCGTACTCAACAAAGATAGAAAGTCAGACACTTTTGTCCAATTTATGTTGACATTTCTTTCCTCCGTCTTAAAATAGCGCGAACTACCCTCTACAGATGCCTATATCTCTTCACTGAGAATGAGTCTTAAGCAGGATTCTTGACTAGAGACTTACCTAGAGGTGTCTACAGTATAGATACCTAGCTCTGACCTATGTGTCCTGACTCCTGCTGCAATTGCCAAAACCAGGAATCAGGCATCTAGATACATTCAAAATGCTTTAGAATATTTGAAATATCTTTTTGGGCCATATTGATTAGATTTCTATACTATATTAAAAGAGGCATGTGACCTGGTGTATCTAAGACTTGCCTTTCAGAGTCTCAAGAAAATCAGGGACTTTCTTGTGTCATTTGTGGCTCCTGTTGATACTGAGATCTAAATGATTTATTTGATCAAAACTTCTTTGGTAAACATGGATCGTCAAACTCATATAGGGCTCAGCTGAGATGCTTCTACCTATCCGGATTGTGTTTACAAGTGGGATTCAAATAGTGCTGGTAAAAGAAAATAGCATCTTTCCATGATGATGCCAGGCATGATGAGGATATCTCATGGTTTCATTTGGACCACAGAGCAATGGATATGTGCTGTGCTACACTTCACTGTAAAGTACCTCAGACCAACTGGTTAAGGTCGCAGCATGCAAGTGTCGTGGCCCTGCCCACAATATACTTTTATAAATACTGTGCCAATGTGTGAAGGTAGATTGTGTAAGCTCTGGGAGTCAGTCTGGGCTATCCATCCACTCACATTTTTCTATCCTGTTCTTTTTTCCCTTACATTGATATTGGTAGTGGCTCTAAAGGAAATAATTCTAAAGTGGAGATCTCCTCCAGAAAACACTCCAACAGATGACTTCTGGGTATAAAATGGAGATGTTACTTCCCTCATAGTTGGAGAGTAGGAAACATGCTTTTGAGTTTAGAGATTACATACTCAATAGTAATGAAAACACATCATCCATTAATATAAAACACATCCTCTTTATTTGCAAGATCTGTAAACAGGAACATCTCTTGATCTTTACATATCTTTTTCTCTATGTTTTTTTTTTTTTCCTACTTGAACCTGAGCAGTAGCCAGTGATGCTCAGTGTGTGTGTGCGCACGTGTGTGAGCCCAATGCCATATTTGAAGTCTTTCACCTCATGCTTGTCTGACAGCTGACCAAGAACTGCGAGTGTCTGTCGCAGACAGATTTTCACTATAATTCACAGCTAGCATAACAGAGGGAGAAGGGAGGGGAAAGACAGTTCACCAAATGCATGAGGAAATGTGTCAGGAAGATGCAGGGATCTCTGAGCAGACAGAGCGTCTTTTGTCTCTCAGGCAAAATGACTCCCTGGCTCGAAGCCCACAGTGAAGCAAATAGCAGGGCAGACTCATTATGCTCTGATGCTGCCACAAGACTACCGGGAATTAAATTATTGAGAAGGGTGGGTTCTCTGTTTCTTTTTTTTTTTTTTTTAATTACGAGAAGTTGCCATTATCTGACTGTTCAATAGCTTCTTTGTGTTCATTAGATCTACACAAGAAGCCCCAAATCACTCTATCCAAAAGGAAGTACAGTTGCATTACAATCGTTTCCGTATATTTTTTCACACCCCAATTCTTAAAGGAACTAGATTCTATTATTGACCAGTTATATAAAACAAATTGTATTTATATATATATATGATATATATGAAAAAATACTGTAACTTATGTAAATATATAACTAATATAAGATTATTAACTGATATAAGAATATTAACTTATTAACTTATATAACTAATATAGGAATATTAATATTTGAGTGATGAGATTACTTTTTAACAAAGTTTTCATATGTTGAAGTCTGAGGTCTAGTGTAAACTAATCATGCAGATGCTCAGCAGTGATTAGAGTGAAAAAGACATCAATGGAATATGATTTATCCCACTTGGACAACTTGGATTCACTGCTCTCTGGAGATGCTTACGCACCTCCATTGATTAGAAAGGGTTCTTAAATACCAGCATCTGTCTTATAGATCACCGAAATGAAAGAGCTTATATTCTTTGAAACACTCAAAATCTTTGAAATTTTTAATGTATGTGTTGATTTTTCTTTCTGCTGTTAAACTCTTTTTATTCCCTTGTCTTTTGAGTAAAAAGTATAGTTTTACATTTTTTTATTTTAATTTACAAAGTGAATAAATAAATAGAACTTTAAGCAAGGCTATTTCAAAAACACGCAAACAAAGAAACCAAGAAAAAAAAAAACCCCGAACGCAGATAAAATATTTACAGTGACTTTTTTATAGTTATTATAGGTCGCATTATAAAGTTTTACCATTTCACTCACCACTACCATCACTTATCTCCAAAAACCACTTGAATTGATTAACGTCTTCTTCTACGGCCCTTCACACTTTATTTTACACTTTGGTAGGTGCATATCCTTTCCTTATTAAGCTGCAACATGCAACATGTTCTTCCAAGAACAGCCCATTCATTGACTCTCCAGTGACAATAAACTGATAGATTAGATCAGGTACTATATGTTTAGAAATTTGCAGTTAGGCAAAATATCATGAATTTTGTTGAGAAATTTACAAACATAGCTGTTTTTCTGAGAATTACATTGATAGTGATTAGACACCTGCTTTTGCAAAAGCAGTATTTTTCATGATTTTTTTCAAGTGGTGTTAAGGCAAATAACACTGAGAAAAATAAGATTATGTGGGTGAAGCTACTTCATTTGGGAATATGATTGTCATTAAAAGGACCTATGCAAGCAGACTCAGAGGGGGAAATATTCAAATCTAAAAGCTAGTAAGATTTGATAGAAAATGAAAGGTAACTGGAAGAAACTATATTAGAACTATAATAGCTCAAATTAATTAGATATAGTGTTGTTATTTTTTAATGTAGAATAAGCAAATTTGGGAAATTTGATGTTAATATATGTATTTTTAATTATACCACGAAGACTAGGATTTCCCACATTAATTATATAGCACTGTGTAACTCCATTGGGAAATCAAGCATTTTTAAACAGTGTTCTTGTACACGAGTAGTAGCAAGAATATCGTGTTTCTGCTCTGAATAGTTGAAAAATGTATCTTCATATTTGCAAGAACTGGAAATGCAGTTAGCCTGGATTACTCTGCTTTGTTACTCTTAGTTTTTTCTCTTTCTTACATCTCTAAACGTGTGTCTTCCCTGAAACCTAGGGCTGTGCTTGTAAATTGGGCAGGAATATCCAAACTAGTGTTCTTCTATTTAGTTTGGGTGACAGTCATGGTTTTGATTTGAGGAAGCAGAAAGCCAGCGTCACTCCAGTCTTCAAAAATGGCAAGAGGGAGGACGCGGGAAATACAAGCCAGTCAGCCTCACTTCTGTCCCTCGAAAGGTGATGGAGCAGCTCATCCTAGAGACCAGCTCTAGGCATGTCAAGGAAATGAAGGTGATCAAGAATAGCCAGCATGGATTCACCAGGGGAAAGTCATGTTTTGTGAACTTGATAGCTTTCTACGATGGGATGGCTGGATGGATGGACAATGGGAGAGTGGTGGATGTTGTGTACTTTGATTTCAGCAAGTCTTTCAACACCGTCTCCCATAACATCCTCATAGGAAAGCTCTGGAAATGTGGACTGGATGAGTGGACAGCAAAGTGGATTGAGAACTGACTGGATGGCATAGGGCTGTGATAAATGGGGCCAAGTCTAGTTGGAGGCTTGTGGCCAGTGGTGTCCCACAGGGACCCAGTGCTGTTCAACTTGTTCATCAATGCCTTGGACAAGGGCACAGAGGGCAACCTGAACAAGTCTGCAGATGACAGGAACCTGGGTGGAGTGGCCGACACTCCAGAGGGCTGTGCTGCCATTCAGAGGGCCCTGGGCAGGTTGGAGAGTTGGGCAGAGAGGAAGCTCCTGAGGTTCAGCAAGGACAAGTGCAGGGTCCTGCACCTGGGGAGGAATAATCCCAGGCACCAGGACAGATTAGGGGCTGACCTGCTGGAAAGCAGCCCTGCAGAGAGGGATTTGGGAGTCCTGGTTGACACCAAGTTAACCATGAGTCAGCAAGGTGCCCTCGTGGCCAAGAAGGCCAGTGGGATCCTGGCTGCATCAGGAGGAGTGTTGCCAGCAGGTCGAGGGAGGTGATCCTGCCCCTCTGCTCAGCTCTGGTGAGGCCACACCTGGAGTATTGGGTGCAGTTGTTGGGTCCCCAGTACAAGAGGGACGTGGAGCTTCTAGAGAGGGTCCAGTGTAGGGCCATAAAGATGATTAAGGGACTGGAGCATCTATTGTATGAGGAAAGACTAAGCGAGATGAGCCTGTTTAGCCTAGAGAAGACTTAGAGGAGATCTGATCAATATGCAAAAGTAGCTGAGGACAGCCTGTAGGGAGGATGGGGCCAAACTCTTCTTGGTGGTGGCCAGTGACAGGACAAGGGGTAATAGGTACGAGTTGAAACCCAGGAAGTTCCACCTCCATGTGAGGAAGAACTTCTTTCCTGTGACAATGACAGAGCATTGGAAGAGGCTGCCCAGAGAGGCTGCGGAGGCTCCTTCTCTGGAGATCTTCAAAACCTGCCTGGATGCCACCCTATGCTCTAGATGTCCCTGCTTGAGCAGGGGAGTTGGACTAGATGCTCTCTAGACGCCCCTTCCAACCTTAACCATTCTGTGATTCTGTGATTCTGTGCATTCCTCAGATACTTGCAGGCTTGTGCAACTGACTGTTCCTCACTGAAATCTTAGTTAGCACATCCTCATCACTATTGTTATCCTAATAGGCTAGATTAAAGTGGGTTCAAGTTGGGTTATACATGCTGATGGCAGACTGGGTACAATCTAATCAAACCTTTTTGCCTCCTAAAACAGAAAACTGTTCAGCCAGATCCGCTAGGCTATTCTGTTTGGTTTCATTTACAATATGGACCTGCTATAGGATAAATTTTTTGAGTGAAGAGGCCCTGTAGTAGAACCTATAGGTCATTCAAATTTTGTGCTTCTTAAATCAGCGTTTCTCATGATTGGAGGTCAGAGGAGGTAAGAACAGGTTCCTGAACAGCAGCCTTTGGCTCACAACTTGAAGTGAATACTGCCCTTAAAGTTAGATGAGTTCAATTCCACTCTTACAAGTGTATCTAAATTCAAGAGATGCAGATAATCTCATGACATACTCAATGCATTCATTAGATATAGTTGCAAGATTTGAGGTTCTTCTATAACCCTAAAATGTGATAGAAACTGTGTTCATCTACGTGTGCAACACAGATGTCATGCTCCTTTGAATTCTTTGATTCTCAGTCAGGCTGTCAGACAATATTCAACCTGATTATTCATCTTTGTTCTGAATTTGGAACACCATAACACTTAATCCCATTTTGGATGCCATTGCAGACTGTCAGCTCTGTTCTGGATATGAGCACATCCTGTAATATGCAGGAACTATACAAATGTATTATTGTTCAAAACAAACAGGTGAGTCAAATCCCTGTGCTTTGGACTTGAACAAGATTAGCCAACTCATCATTATTAAAGTCACACCAAATTGTACTAGGAGTTAACATTATCTGTTCACTTCCTGCATTCTCCTCTCTTATGAATGTGAGGACAGTTTCCACAGGGCATTCTTTCTTGGCAAGGAATAAGCAGAGCTCATTCAGTTTCCTCTGAAATTTTCAATGACGTAGCATGAAATAAAGTATTTTTTTTTCTTATCTGTTCTAAAAGAAGACAAGAAACCTTGTGCTCCAGTGCTGCATCCATTAACTCAAGGAAGAAATCTGTGGTCGCTGCAGCACCAGAGCACAAGGTTTCTAATTTGTCTTTAGGGGCAAGAGAATGTTGCCTTTTAAGGGCAGCTCTCTGTAACTTCAACAGCTTATTTCACCAAATTTTACCAGTTTGTGCGCTGCATAAATCTGTGTGTTCCCTGTGGTGAGCCCAGAGTAAACAGGTCACAGGTACCTGACCAGGAGAGGACAAGGCTTGTGCCACATTTTTTTCTTTTCCCAATTTAGCTCAGGTTTTTGTTTGCTCCTAGCTCCCCCCAGCTCCTTCTCAGGTATGTCAACCCAGAGAAACCTATTTGCTTTCTTTGCTTGCTCCTGTTTTTCTGAAAGGAGATGAAAGGGAATCTCTGGGAAGATTGAAAACCAGTTGGCAGATGTAGCTAAGAAATTCTTTTGAGGCCAGGGAATTAGCATATGTCTGAACATCACTGTGCTTCAGTACTCTTGCTCTCTATATCTACCGTGTATGGTTTTGTTTTCTTGGTCACATCCAGTTACCCGAAAGCCAGGGGGCTGCAAACTAACTGGCTCACTGAAAACTGATTCCTGACTTGTGGCCACTGTGGGATGTGATGAATTTCATGATAATTAGGGAGTAAGAGTGAGTGGTCACTATAAGGCAAAGGAATGGAGATGAATTTCCCTTAGGTATTTTCTGATTTGTTGATGTATTCCCCTAAAATAAAGACTCAGCAATCAAACCTGTAGGGGTAGATTCACTTGCCTAACTATTTTATATGTCTCAGTGTTTTCAACAGGTTTGTCTTTGGACACAGTACTTAGGGAGATGCCAAGTGTTCTGGATGCTAGAAATGTAATTCAGTGGGTTCTGAAGCTAGGTGCATGTGCTAAAAGCATTCCTTAGCAGTACCTAATTACTGCAAAGTTGTCAAAGGTTTGAAACAATTTTGGGAAATATTTCTGCCAAGGTGACTAACACAGGCAGTTCTGCAAAGCCAAAAGTGGATTTCCAAATGCATTATAGCACTTATACTTCAGGTAATACCTGGGTATGGCATCCCACCACTGTTCTGAATAATGTTGATTCTTCGTTAAAAATAAAGTTTTGGTGTTCATCAAGTCAGTTTTAGATTGCAGATGACCTTCATGTACGTGTACTTGTTTAATAGGGATATTCATCGTGGGAGAGAGACACCAGTACACAGTAAGTAAGTTTGCTTACTTTCATCAAGGAAAATTTATGAGATTATTAAGCCATCATCAGAATTAAAAAGAATGGTATATGAATAAGACAGAACAAGTGCCTTGTAGTAGCATCAGTGAGTAGTTCTCAAATATCTGTATCACCAATGCATTGTTCATTCTTGCATACCTATATGTACCCTAAGCTCTTGGATCTGGCTTTCATTTAAACTTAGGTTTCTTTGATCTGCTATGGCAGCCTAAGTGAGCCCTTTGCTCACTGTAAATGTGAGGAAATGTATAGCTGAAATATTGTGTCACTTGTCTAGATTGTCAAAATATATGACAGAGACTTTGTGTGTGTGAGAATCTGTGCTGGTCCTTTAAGATGATTCACTTGTAAAATTTTAGGATAAAAGTTTAAATCTTTCTCCCTTCTCTTGACCCCATACTCAGAGTCCCATCAGGTTATATTCCTATACACACCCTACATACAAAAGAATACCAAAAAGTTCAGACTGATTAGTGAGCACTTAAAAAAAAGAAAAAAAAAAAGGGTTCTTACTTTCACACTGTCTTCCAAAAAGTACACTTATCTGACCAATTTTTAGCATTCTTTGATTCTTTGGAGCTTCTTCATTTCATATGCTAATGAAATAAAGGATAATGAACTAAATGAATTCCAAAGATAAAACAAACAATTGAAGGGGAAGTGAGTGCCTGCTTTGGTGGATTATCCTAAAGTTGGATATACAAGCTGATTTTTAATATTTATTACTTGTGTTTGCACTGCTAGAACATACTGAATTGTTTAGCTACACAGGTGGTTCACCTATCTGCATAAAAATTTAAAATTCCTTGTGAGTTTCAGTCTCTGAATCCCTAAAAATTTGCCATATAATCGAGTTTCTACACAAGGAATTAAATTCATAAATGTAACTGCTTAGTCTTTTAAAATAAACTTGTTCTCATTTGTTTAGCATATCAAATATCTCATGAGATGTCATGATAAACTTTTACCTCTAGCTGACTGAATTTTTAGTTAATAAATATTGAGCTAAAGCCATGTGCTCTTATTACCTGTTAAACTGGTTGTTGCTTGCAGCTCAGGACTTGTTGAGAAAGTACTTACTGAGTAAAGAAAACTCCAAGACTAGCACAAATTTCCAGCATTATTGGCTTTGTCTACACTGGCAGCTGGGGACTTTAGGCAATCTTGTGCCCATATGCACTTACCATTTACAATGTAAATCCTTTGGCTAGGTCTTAAGTGACAGTCTTGCCTGATGCTGCAAGGATTTTTGGCATGAGGCTGATCTGACCCCTTTGTAGCATGTGTTTTGAAATTATTTGAGCACATTGTCTGTAGACACTAGAAATCAGTCAGCTGCAATTCCACAATTCCCCTGGTTTTGACTGCTTGCAATTTTGCCGAAACCTGTCTTTTTTTTTTTAATGACCTTTAGGTACGGATTGTCTCCCAAAAGGGCAGACAATTTACAACTTACCACTAAAAATCACACAGTGTCAGGGAACCAGTGATTTGTCTTAGTCTGCACTCAAGATTCAAAGTATCAAATGCATTATTTTGTGGAAGTTTGGGGAGGGAAGACTTGTGATGACTGTGTACAATTTCTAAGTTTTCCGTTAACTTCAGATGAGAGAGAGACATGGAGACAATGCTTCTCAAGGCAGCTCAAGGCAAAGGCATAATGTTTAGCAGTATAAGCTAAAATTTACCCTGTAAATATAGCACACTTTTTTGTGCACGGATTACTCACTTTGCAAAGCTCATGCTTCCATTGCACAAGCACTTAGGGACAAATTGTACCTTCAGCTAAAACAATGCAATACATACCAAAGAAGAATATTTTCAGGATGAATAGTGCATACAGTATAAGGAAGGACAGAATCTTTCTGCTAGCCCATTAAACAGATTGTTTTTACTCATTTGTAAATAGTGCACATTTTGTATCACTCTTGGCATTCTGTTCAGCAGCTTACAATGGTTTCAGCACTTACCCTGTACAATCCTCTCCTTCTTTCCTCCCAGATTTTTTGCAGTTCTGACCATCACCACTACTACTTACTCTTCTGCTCAGAAAGATGAGTGATATGTCTTCTTGACCTCTTTCAGCTGTACTACTTAGTACATAAAGGTATTTTTTGCCAGACAGTCTATATGTTGCCTGAATTAGAACTACATCTTAGATTTTGCATAAAATCTGCCTCTTTTAAGGAAGAAAAAATGTGTTCTGCAATAATTCTGTATAACTCTGAATGCCTGTAAATTCATTTGATTTTCTCTCTATTAGGTGCTAAGGAAACTTTAAGATTAAAAATTTGAAGTGTCACAAAGAACTGAAGCCAGGACTTCGTTCTCGTTCTCATTCAGGATGACATGTGAAGATGGATTCATTTCAAATTTATATTTGCACCCCACTGATCTGTATAGACTTTAAATACATTCATTGTTTAAGCCATTTGTTAAATGTTGTTTTGAATAAGGATCACTCATCAAATATAGGTTTAAAATTGTTATTTCAGGACCCATTGCAGGAATAGGAGGAACCAGAGGTCATATTGAGTAGCATTTGGTTGTATTTTATGAGAAAAATATGGGATAATTGGAATGCTATGGAAATTATTTCAGTCCTGAAACAGGATTATTCCCAATCACAAAAACTTCTATAAAGCAGAGGTAAAATGATAAAATAAATGTGTTGGTAGATGGTTCAACATTTCTGATCTGTATTCAGTGCAGTCCATCATGAAGAGGTAACTCTGAGAAACCCCTGAGTAGCTAAGCTGCACTCAGGGTCTGGATTTTCAGAGTAAATATGGCATTATTATTTTTTATTTAAAATTAGTGGATTTTCAATGAAAGGAATGTGAATTTATCTTCAGACTCCCTAGAAAGACTGTAAAAATAAATGGTGCCATAATATGAAATCATTTGGAATATGTGGCTTCCTTTCCCATGCTTTGAGATTTTTATCTTGAACAAAATCTGACCATATCCAAGCTGAAAACCCCCTTCTGCCTCTACAAAGCATATTTTCCAGTGGTGTAAAGAATATTTAGATTTCACCTGCCTAGCACTGTAGGCACCGCTACCATATAATGCAGCAATACAGTTAGAATATGAAGCCGTGGGATAATTTCCCTCCTGATTTTACAGTGAGTTAGTATGGCAGTCTTGCCACATCTTTCAGGATACAAGGAGACTCAAATGTGTTCTTAAGATATTCTTCAGTCATTTATTTGTATTACCTCAGTTATAAGTTGCAGCTAATACCTAATATTTACCTAAGCATGGGCTGTCATTTAAAATTGACTATATGCTTACACTCCGGTTTCACAATCAGCTCAGCCTGGCCTAATGTAGAAGGACTGCCAGAAACTCCCAGGGGAATGTCATATTTAAATAATCCTTATATTTAATGTATTTTAATGGTCAAATAGAAATGGACTAAGAGTATCTTTACTCTTATTTTTTATAGGATTCAAAATAAATAAAGTATTAAAATGTCCTTAAGGAAACAAACTTGGCCTTGCAATACTGATATGGGGTTTGTAGCGCAAAAAGAAACAATCCTATTCTTGATCCTGAAGCCCTTCTTTCCTACTCTGAACCAATATTATTGTAAATACGGCATGCATGAAAGTGTAAAAAATACTGCAGACCAGTCTACCAGCTGAACAGCACAGAACAGGGCATTTCTGTATTCTCTCTAATACCAAATGCATGTTCCAAGTCAGCTGGGTTTTGATTATGCAGACACATTACCAGCTGAGGACTCCCTCATAGTATAGCCATTCCCAGCTAGTTTGTCAAATTTCACTTCCAATCTCTTTTATTCTGGTTTTAACAAGGATTTCAGAAAGCTTGTTGCATACTAAGCCACAATGGTATTTAATATATTTTTTTCAAAAACAATCTAAGAGATGGTTAAGCACCCAAGGTCAGGGATCATTTGAACAGCAGTTTGGAAAAATGCCTACATGATGGAAAGAAGCAACTGAGATCACTGACAGATGTTAGTCTGAATACCAAATCATGCTCTCAAAACATAGCACAGGACAGTTACACATCTTAGAGCTCAAATTCTGAAGAGGTTTAAGAATAAAGACAGGAATAGACTTTTCAGGCTGTTAAGACTTGTTTTATTTTATTTTATTTTATTTTATTTTATTTTATTTTATTTTATTTTGTTTTGTTTTGTTTTGTTTTGTTTTATTTTATTTATTTTTCGAGTACAGGTAAGGATTTCAATTTACATAATGCAAGGGGGACAGTCTTTATTTGTTTGATCCCTATTTTAATGTCCTGCTAATGGAATATTTCTGATGATGTGTGAGAGGAGATAACATCTCCATGTTTATTACGGTTAAAAAGAAGGGGAACTCCTTATACCAAGGAGTACTGCTAAGTTTTAGGTCCAGGCTCTGGGTTTTGCACCTGGGTTTCACCTCATAGCACTTCAAGGTGTTTTCACCAAATTTAGCAGATGTACTTGGTGATGAATTAAGAAGCCAGTTCTCATTGCTTTCATTGGTATGTATGAAGACATCTCAAATTAAGGTTTTGCATTTAGAAGCTTTGGTTTTACCATTTCTGACCTCACTTTGGGGATCTATATGAGGATGAACATCACACTGAAAGGTGCATTTGAGAAAGAAAATGAAAGAATGAAAGCAAATGGTCTCAGAAAATGTCACAAAGCTAGCTTCATGTATTGATATCCTCAAAAGAGTTGAAACATCCTATTGAGGCCTACATTCCAGTGCCCAAAATGGGACACACTGAAGAGTGAATCCAAAATTATTGACAACAGACTTAATACCTGTAGAAGTAACTTGTTGTCCTCTTAGTGTTATGGACAACATGTACAAGTACCTTAAGGGTGAATGTAGGGAGGATGGGGCCAAACTCTTCTCGGTGGCGGCCAGTGACAGGGGGGAATGGGTGCAAGTTGAAACACAGGAAGTTCCACTTCCATGCGAGGAAGAACTTCTTTCCTGTGAGGGTGACAGAGCCCTGGCACAGGCTGCCTAGAGAGGTTGTGGACTCTCCTTCTCTGGAGATCTTCCAAACCCGCCTGGATATGACCCTGTGCCACATGCTCTAGGTGTCCCTGCTTGAGGAGGATATGTTGCACTAGATGAGCTCTAGAGGTTCCTTCCAACCTTCACCATTCTGTGATTCTGTGATTCTGTGACCACAGTTAGAGAGCCTTGATAGAGTTAGGCAGCAGTTTCATAGTCAAAAATCAAAAAATCCAAAGTTGAGTTAAAGAAGCTTGTGGCTGGATACAAGATTCCCTGTCTGAGAATCCCTTGTCAGATCCAATTACTTGATGATAATTTTTTGCTGTTGTTTTTATTTTTATTTTTTTTTAGAAAAAATCATTATGCCTACAGATTAAAATAAACAAATACTTAAGAATACCTTCATGGAAGCCATGATATTCAAACCTTTTTTTTTTTCTTTTTTCTTTTTTTTTTCCTGGTCTGTTTCCTCACTCAACACATGCTATGATATTTCACAGCATATTTTCTGCTTTAGGACAAATCATTTATGGCAATTGAAGAAATGAGGATGTAGCACAGGATGACCTTAACCTTCACTGGAGTTGCTCCACATATTCAGCTTGAATCAGATTGCTCTCTGCCAGTATGTTTAACCTGAAAAAACAAGTCCCTTCTATGACCTTTTGGGGCTGTTTTACAACCAGTGCTGCTGAAAGTGAATGATAGAAATCTCATTCTGATGAACAGGAAGCCAAACCAAGAACAAAAAAATCTGATCCTGAACCATACCAAATGTACATAAGTACAGGATGCCTTTTTGGCAAACTGTCCATTATTTTAAGAAGGAAATAAATAAATAAATAAATAAATAATTTCCTATGCTTATTCTGCCCATTCTCTAATGCCAAGTGACATGAAATTCTGCTCCAAAATGCCTGCATATTGCATCTCTCCTATAGTGTATACTAGTGTGCAAGTTCTACTTCTTTTTTAAAGATAATGCAACACAGGCAGCTGTTTATCAACCATACTATCTATGGCAATATTTCAGAAGATTGCTGACTGCTCCCAGTATTAAAACACTGCTCCAGTGTTTTGCCATGGATTTCCTATAGCTGACACTTGAATTATGATTATACAATATGTGAACTTTTCGATGCTTATAAAAGTCACATGCACTTTGCAGAAGCCAGTTTCCATGTTGTGTCAAAATATTTTGTTACTTATGGTGTATTTGTGCTTGTAATAAGCTGGAGGATTCTGTTTCATTCATCCAGAGTAAATGAAGAAGGTATAATGGACTGGATGTATAATTTTTAGCAGTCACCTGCATGAAGGAGCATTTGTTGAAATTGTCTTTTCTCGGTAAGCAATTATCAAATTCATCATGGGAAGTATCACATTAAGCTTCATTAACCAACACCTCCTGAATCCTACACAACTGCATGATCAAAATGTTCTTAATTATAATCACAACCTTCATTACTTATTAGTACAAATGCTCCCAACCTTAAAAATATAGAAACTAGTTCCAATTTTACTGCCAAATGGAGCAATAGCTGAGCTAGCTTTTTCTAGTCTATATTTGGCATGCAGAAGGTGATTGCATGTTTGGATGGCGACACCATAATTATTAACAGCTGAAAGAGCTTTTGTCACCTTTGTAATTTTTCTGAAATTGAAACGTGGTATTGTGCCGGTTGATGTATTACCACAATTTGATGTTGCAACATTCTCTCTACTAAATAATAGTTTTGTGAGCAATGGGACTACAGAAGCTGCAGATGGGATTTTGTTGGCAGACTAAGGCATCTATATTTAAGCAGCTACGTGTAGTTATGCACTAGGTGTTTAAACCACATCACAGTAAATGGACATAAGTCAATACAGTGAGATCTATAGTTGTTTGACTGACTGAATATAGGTGTCTGAATAACTTTGAGATTTTAATTGCCTTCTCTTGTTATGGACATAAATCTCTATTTCTGATCTTGATCTAGTCAATGATTATTACAAAATTTTAGAATATTTAATACCTGTGATGACTTTGGTGCCAGTAAGTGAAAAAGGGCTATTCCTGAGCCTTTGACTGCTGCATTCAACTGAGTCCTGGTCTGGTTTTGGCCTGGACACATTTATGCTTGTCCAGATGATTCCTAGCCATGATTTGAGAGTTAGCATGGACAATGACAAAGCTTTGAATTTGGGTGTCTGATTTTAGAATTCAAGAAAATTTAATAGTTTGGCATATCTTGATTGTGCAGCTTGTGCCAATGGGCACCATGCTAAGTATAGCTACAGCCGATGAATAGCAAGTTGGACACTGAGTTCAAATAATGTTAAATATGTCAAATGTCAAATAATGTTAAGGGGGTTAGTGACTGTCAGAGATAAACAGATGAAAGGTTACTAGAGATCATGATTCCATGTAAACCAGGCTGACAAAACATTTGTTGAGATAAGGAAGATTCTGTTATGCTGGCTCAAAATAATATTATTAAAATATGTACATAAGTGAAAACTTTGTAGTCCATTAGATTTTTAAATGAAAGTGGATTGCCATGGCTTCTTCTTTATGAAAGTCCTACAGTTGCATCCTACTGTTTTGTTCTTGGAAGGTCATTTTTTTAAACCTATGTTGATTCAAATATGGTTTTAGAATAATAATATCTTCTTGCATGAATATGGAACACATTTCATATGAAACAAGAAGTACTACTAAATTGTGAAGAACAAACTGACCTGTGTTAGATGAAAGGTCTCAAAATTCTAGAGTTCCAGCTGGCTCTGTGCTACTCTTCTTGATTGCTAAGACATATTTTTAGATGTGGAGTTCAAAAGTTCATTAGTTGACACCTGCTCTGGGTATTTTCAGGATTTCATTAGGTGATGAAATAGTACTAAATACCACTCCACAGTCATCTCTAGTGACTAAATCAGTGACTTTGCCTATAAGCAAGAAAGATATGTAAGTGCCTAGTTTTAGATTAAAAAAAAAATCTTGTGTCCAGATAAATTGGACAAACCTCTGAAAGTAGATATTTCTCTCCACTGAAGATATTTTAGGATCATGAAACTTTGGGTTCATATAGGAGTAAGGCAGGAAAGGGAATTCCGTTGGTTAATTACTGGTTTCTAGCAGCATTTTAGATGCTTTGGAGTGTCTATCCTAACCTACAGCTTAATAGAGCATATATCTCCTGAAGGCCCCATGTTAAACCTGTTAATTTATGCAAATATTTTGGCTACTAGTAGCTACATATATTATTAAAAACAAAATGACAAAAGAAAAAAAAGAAAAAAAAAAAACACACGTACATAGGAAGTCAGGACTTGACATCTCTAAGTGATCTGGGTTCCATCAATTATGAATATTTTCTTAGGCACAATTTACTTAGGAGTATGCTTATATGTTTTCACAATGTTGGAACACTGTTTTCATATATTTTTTTTTCATATTCATATCCATTTCATACTTGGGGATGTGTCTTATTACTAAATATTTCTTTAAATAGATCTGAATCTCCCAAGATCATGGGTCTAAATAAGAAACATGAAAAATCATAGATTTTATTTCACCTGAAGTATGGAAGATATTTAATAACCACTAAAGCCCACATGCACAGAAGACGGAAAAAAATGAGTCATATTTCTCTCTGAAATGTTCACTTCCTTTTGGTATTGATTAGCATAGCCACAGTGTATGACTGGGGTGGATACATGTCAGTGTTTTAGGAACATGTGCCTGAGGACTGGAATAGATTCTACAGTGGGTCATTGTCATGTTAAAAAGTCACTTACTTGACATTCTGAAGGATTGTTAAATTATTTCTCAGTTTTTGAAACCAATTCATCTGCCTCTGCAGCTAAAAAATGCAGGTCTGATTATTCTCAAACTTTATATTCATTTCTTTGAAACTTCTTTAAAAATATAAAAGACCCAGAAAGTTGATGCAACTGATACATTAGGAGCTTTACTTACTAAAAATATGGTATGTTCCATTTCATTTCATTTCATTTAGCAATCAAAAATGTAGGTGGTAATCATCCCATCCAGGAACTATGTCTAGTCATAAAACAGTGGAAATATAAAGTGGAAATTTCCTCACCAAGTTATAATTGTTTGAAAATGAGGCTTCTGTGATAGAAGCGAGGTATTAGTCATCTAGTATTTATTCAAAGTCAAGGGAGGGACAGGTGCATTCGCAGGATGATTCAGTTGGCCTACTTCAGACTCTTATATCAATTGGTTAAAAGCTGATATACTAAATCTTACTCACTGTACCCTATTCCCAGCCGTATTTCCTGCTAGAAAATTCTTGTGAATAAATAAAAGCCATTTTAAATGAAATCGTGGAAGACACTGACCACTGGCCAGTCTTACCTAGAATTCAATTATGTTTTCTTCCTCTGTTTTATGTACTTGATGCACTTCAACCACATTCCTTTACTGAGATTTGTGCATGTGCCATAGCAAGAGTTTTCTACATTGTCATATCCACAGATGGTAAAGGGAGAAAACTACCTGGATAAAGTGTCAATTTCTATTTTCACGGCTGTTGTGCCAGCTCCCAAATTTTGCCATATTCATATGGCAACGTAGGATAATCATTTTCCAGTGCAAATCCTTATTCTCTAACACCACTAAATTCACTAGCATAGGTGAAGATTTAGGGGATGAACTTGCTCAGGCAGGATTCCTAGTCCTTTACTGTGTATGCAATGGAATAGAGGTGAGAATGGCACAGTCTTCTGTGAGGTGGTTTAAGTGATTCAGTACATCTTGTACATGGAACTTTGAACACAAATATTTCTGAAGGTCACACAGAAAGGAAGACATCATCTTGTATGAGAACATTTGAATCATTTTATTCTATAACCAAGTACAAAATTTAAAGAGTTATGGCCACTTTAGGGAGAGATTAAAATCCCCTCAGTGTATGTCCACACAACAAAGACACCCAAGCAGGTATAACATGAGTTAACCTCGAACTTAAATAGCAAAGTGCCATCTGTATTTTAAATGAAATATTTTGATGTTGATAAGCTTTTTGCTTAACCATGAAAATGCTTTGAAAGTAGACAATAGAAAAAAAAATAAATGGAACTGGGTGCTGAACTTTAGAAGCTCAGTCTTCCACCTCCTCCACTTAACTGAGTGCTTAGGATATTTTATGTTTTTACTTATATTTTACCAGTGTCATATGAGGAAGCTGACCTGCTGACCTTGTCAGCATTCCCTGAACATGCTTTATGCATATCACTGAAAGACAATGCAGAAATGGAGCCTGACTTTTGATGTAAAAAAAAATGAAACAGCAGCAGCAAAAGTCCCTGGAGGTAGCAATGGAGGATAAGTGCTTTCCTGTGACACTTGGCTAAAACATGTGCAGAAATTGTGGAAGATAAACCCTGACTTTATTATTTTTTTCTTCCTGAAAGGAATTCCAAATGTCTTGAAGTTTCCTCAGATAAGGCCTTGGCATGGGCAGCTTTGACATGGGACTTGAATGAGTCCCGCATTTGCCAGGCAGCCAAGACAATCAGGCTCCACTTCTGATTTTATCTTTAATAGAAATCTGAATATCCCTTTAGAAATCTGTCCCTTTCTTGCTCAGTTTCTGACTGAAGTGATAGTGACTCAGTACTGCAGTGAGGATGCATAAATTAATATCAATAAGGTGCTCGATATAATGGTGATGGATGTTAGGAAAGAAGCAGAAGTATGGATCATTAACCAGGGTTTCCCATTTAATTGTGAAGTTTAGTTAATCTGTAACTATCTATTTCCTTTCCAGAAGGTTTTTTTTAAATGCCATATAGTCTACTACCTTCATATAGTCATTTTATACTATATACCTCTACACTGTAGGTGTATTATTCTATACACCTCTATACTGCAGGTGTATTATTCTATACACTATTGCACATATATATATATCTACATTTTATATATATACACGCACACATACATATAGCTTGTGAAAAAAATACAGCTTGCTCAAAAGCCCCTTCAGCATTATGTAAGGCATTGAAATGTAGTGGTAAGTTTATATGTATGTAAGTTTGCAGAGAAAGTTTGAGTGGTCCTGGTGGATAAGTTGACTATGAGACAGCAATGTGTCCCTGTGGCAAAGAAGGTCAATGATGTCCTGTGCTGTATCCAGATGTGCAGACGGGAGGAGATGGAGGTGATCTGTTCAATGGTGCAGATCTAGCAACAGGGGCCCAGCAGACTGCTTTCCTTAAATCCTTACTTTGCCACCTCTATAGGTCACTGATGAAGAATTCTGCTAGGATAAAAATTCACCATCATAGAAATGTGTTTTCAGTCATTTATTCTACTGTAATGCAGCAGAAAAAGAAGAATATGACTCAGAGTAGAAACTCTTTTTTTTTTTTTTTTTTTTTTCCTGTAATCTTTACCTCTGTATAGTCCAGGAGGATGAAATCTTGCTTGGACCTGTTGAACTTGAAAATCTCCTCCACCTTGGCTGTTATTCACTGGGGTTTATCAATTGCATAATACTAGTAAAGGAATCTGCAATGTTGTCGCTGAATTCAAGGTCACAATCTGGAACTGGCAGCAAACACAGCTTCAGGCTCCTAATCTGACCTGGCAAAATAGGGAGTGAGTTCAGCCCTATAACTTTCGTTTAAAAGGATCCAATTACTGGCAAGAGTAAGCAGTTACCTTTCAGATGGGCTCCTTTGCCCAGTAAGGTACTTGTCAAAATACTCATATGTCCAGTTCTCTGTCCAGGATGAAAATGGCCAGGGTGTGTGTCCAGGTAAATGGACAATTTGGTACTGGCATCTTCAGCAACTCTCGCTGGTTTATGTCTTTTTACAGTTAGAGAGCCAGATAAGGGAGGTGTCATGTAGCAGTTGCAAATCCATCGCTGGTTTCCTGCTGCCTTTCTCACTCCGGGCTGCTCTTGCATGTCTTGCAAACCAAATGGGGCTCAGGAACTTCTGGATGGCTCTCTTGTTTTAAACAAATTAGACTGCTGATGAGTTGCTCTTAAATAATCTCAAAAGACCTGCTGTTGTGCCCATGCGCATAATTTCATCTACCTCCAGTTTGCCTTAAAGCATCACTCTATTTCTTGCTTAAAAGACCCAGCCTTTCATGGCCCATAGAAAACAGGAACAAAATGGAAAAGAACAGTTTAAATGACAAATAAATCCAAAGAAAGAGAGCAGATTCAGTGTGGGCTGCTTTTTTTCATTATTTTGTCTTTCATACTAAGGATTTTCATGTCTGATGTGACTCAAGTTGCTACAGGTTTTGCCAGGGTCCTAGCTGAAGATTCTTTTTTCTGTTCTTGGAAAGTTCAGACGATCTTATGACAAAGGTACGCTGGACAGAGGATCATTGAAAAACAATGGGATTTTAAAGCATATCAAGTAATTTCTAAGATACTAGAAGTGATGTCTGAGAAAGCTATGTGTTGAACTCATTATTAATTACCTGTTATTTGTGGATTTCTGATGTGCACATGGTCTTATTCCACACCACTTAACCTGCACTTAACCCTCCTTTCTCTAAATGACCCTGTAAAAATAAATTGTCAAAAAATGAAATATATGCTGGAAAGAAGCAAGGAGTTCTTCTTGACTGACAGGGACTTGCAATGCCAGGACTTTTCCTATGTTCATACTTACAAAATACAGATTATATTTCTGTCATGCTGGCAATCCAATAACTAAGCTTCACTGTTTTTGGCATTACTAGATTTTTGTCATACCTCCCTAATATGCCTTAAGGGCACTTGTTGATACCAAGAACTGAAACAAAGCTTATGCTTTCAGTTGCCAAGTCACTTCAGCCAGCTGGAAACATAAATTTGGAGCCAGGAAATATTGTTATTTGAATTTTGAATGTACCATGTAATGCTGTACTGCAGCTTTACAATGTGAATGTTTCTTTTTATTATGGAAAAGTCTAATATAAGAAAAAAGGTGACTTATTTGGGCTTCCTGAGTTGCTGTCTTAACAAGCTGTCTTGAATATGGTGTGAGGGCCATAATCTGATTATGGTAAATAAATGTAACTTGTTCCTTCATAGAAAATTAAAAATGGACCTCCTTAGCTGATGAAGGAGCAACAACAAGTAATGGCTGTAAGATAAAGGCAAAATCACAACCGAGTAGTGTATATGTATTTAACAGAAAAGTTTTTAGGCATCAAAATGAACTAACAATGTTATGATGCTTTTAAGTCAAGCTGGATGTCTCTCTGGAAGATCTATTTTCATAGAAGTTGGGTTTTTTGAAGTACAGTAGAGTAGTAATAAGATAAAATATTATTTCTGCATTATGAGACACATAGCAGGAGTCCTAACTCTTTATACTGTCTATATAGACCTGTGAAAATGAAAAATCAAAGGCAAGTGTTAATTTTGATGAAATTCATCAAGATATTATTTAAATATCAGTTCATTTTCTACTTTTTGTATAAATAGTATTTTTACTTGATAATTTGTGTGGAAAGATTACTGAAAGAAGAACAATGATGTAAAATGCAAGAGCATTAAATTATTGCGATATTTAACTTTTTCAGTAAACAGATGTGTTGTCCTTTTATGACTATAGCAGATAATACGGAGTATGTTATTGAATGCCAGAAATTCTGTTTTTTATATTTTTTTTACTTATCTCTGAAGATGGAAATTACAATGCTTTCTGCAGAAGATAACAGCTAATGCAATGAGCTAATGTGTATTAGTCAGCAGGAGCTACCTGGATTTAGCAGAAGCAGTCTGTGACTTATTGTACCTTCTCCAAGGATGGTCAGGCACTGGGGAGCTGTCCTTGGCCTACAGTGTTATATCAGCACCAGAATCTCCTTATTCTCTCCAGCAGACACTGAGCAAATGGAGGTGACACCTCCAGTCTGAATGTATTATGTACCTTAAACAGCCTATAACCAACATCAGCAAAATATTTAGCTTGCCAAATTTTCCCATGTAGTAGCACGGGCGAGACTTCTGTCCGTGTCTGTAGAAGGCAGAACAGTGGTTTTCAAGAGAAGTACCATATTTTGCAAAAACTTGCAAACCAAAAACTAATAGCCTTGCAAAAAAAAAAAAAAAAAGATCAAAAAGAACTCCCACAAAAACAGAAGTTCGGCCAACACTGTAGGAAAAATCAGCTGTGATTTAAGCTTTATAGTTTTATTTTCTATTCAGTCCAGAGAGAATGCAGAGAAAAAGATCCACTTGACTTTTGATTTTGTTGGAACACAACTGAACAGAAAATGCGAGAGCTAGGCAAAAATCAGTGATACTTTTATGCCTTACCTGCCTCATACTAAATGACAGTAGAGGCAGAGCCATTCCCAGATGTTGTACTCCACTTGCAGGCATGGGGGTCCTGGACACTGCACTGGACTCTTGAGATCTGTGGCTTCGGTGAAGTGCGGGATCCCCAGAGCTCCTCGATTCAGGGGCCATGTCTCTACCCAAGCACTTGCATCATGCAGAGCCAGCTGGTGTTTGAGAGCCTTCTTTGAAGAGCCAGGGAGAGCCAGAGTTTGAAGCCAGATAGTCCAGAAGTCCGGAAACACGGGGATGGATGGATGGTTCCAGGACAATCCACATACACTCTGATGAGATCCCAGCCAGTGTCACCGTTGAAAGGCAATACTGTTAGAGGCCACATTGTCCCTCATTGTCAGCTGCTGTAAGGGTATCTAGGGAGCGTATTTTGCTTCAGGATCACAGGGTATCAATATTGCTAAAAGAAGGCACTGATTAATATAGTTTCTGCTCATATAGTTGCCTTTCCAGCTGTCCATCCTGATGCACATAGATTTCCTCTGCCCCAAAACTCCCTCTTCCCCCAAACGCTAGAATTATTGTAGAATGAAAAATTAAGAGCAGTGTAAAACCACAGATTTTACCAGAGATGAAAGGCACCATCTAGTGGCAACAGGGCGAGTTTACAGACATCAGGAGAATTTCTCTTCCCTGTCAAGTAGAAACTGGTTCACATAGCTGAACTGCTTCCTTGACTTTAACTACATCCCCATATGCCTCTTCCTTCCTTCCTTCCTTCCTTCCTTCCTTCCTTCCTTCCTTCCTTCCTTCCTTCCTGCCTGCCTGCCTGCCTGCCTTTTCTTTTTCCTTTTTTTTTTCCTTTTTCTTTTTTGCTATGACTTTAGGCATTCCTGTTTGACTTCAGAGGCCCTATACTGATTTTATCCTTCCCTGCCCCGCTCAGCTATTCAAAGCAGATTTCCTGCAGACAGAGTTAACTGAAAAATGCCATCACTGGTGGCATGTGTGGACATGGTAGTCAACTTAGGTCTGCACCATTGCCCCAGCTGACAGCCTTTACTTTCACTCTGACATGCTGACTCACTTATCTGAATGGAAATTCACTTTTCAGAAGCATATTTCTCTCTACTCTTTGGAAGTCTCACTGTGCTACTGTATAGGATGTCCCATGACTCTAAGATTTAAATGAGGCTAAGCAAGGCTAAAACACAGAAAGGTTAACCACTGTAATGACATGGTAGGTAGGAGCTAAGTCCTTAAGTAGTAGATCAATGATCTGGGTGCAAAAAGTCTAAAGATTAAAGAAGATGCTTGAAGTCATGTCTGCTAAAAAGAGAGGGATGTTACTCAAATTTCTCTTTTTCATCAAGCAGGAACTCTGATTCACTTAGTTGAAATGGTTCCTTGCCTTTAACCACTCCCCTAATACTATACATTTTCTGATTGGTTTTTGTATTCTACCATTGACTTTGGTAATAAATTGATTGGCAGCACCAAAGGTCAGCATCAAAACTTGAGGTCATTAATAAACCTTCGATTTTCCACAAAACTTTCTTTCAGCCCAACCACTTCTCCTTCTTTGCTCTCTGATGCAGCTTCACATACTTTATGTTGTAAAAAAGAAACACAAGGGATTCTGTCCAGTGCTGGTTTCCTAGACTGAGAGTAGCTGTGAGTCCATATCCTTACACAGGTGTCACTTCCAAGATTATTCCAACTTTGTACTAGTCATTGTGAGAATCTCAGTAAGCGCTCCAGGATCTTTCTGATCTGAGCAGGTAACAGAGAACCTTTTGAAGACAGCATCCCATCCAGGGTATGATCTTGACTTTTCAACAAGATGATGGCAAACCCTCTTTGAAATCACTGGCCCTGCCAGCTCATGGCACTTCCACTCAGAGAATTGATTCCTTATCTGTAATACCCAGACAGATACCTGACTAAGAGAAAGTGGCAAGCCTAATGAGATCCCCTTGAACTTTGATTCTTGCCTGTTGGCTGCATCGGCAGTAGATCATTGCCTTCATGCAGATGGCATCTGGAATTTTGATAATGAAGTCAGCTGCAGTAAGTCAGAAATGTGGAAGACAAATCAATTGTGTGCTTGCAGGTAAAATGCAGGACTAAGAAATCTTGGTTGCCTCCTAAATATAAAAGAAACATCATGACTCCTTTCAAAGCTCAAAATGTTTAAAATAAGTGAAAATCCCGTTTGTCCCTATCATTGTAACGTAAATACATCACCACATACATGACAATTTGACAAATGAGGTTAATTAAACAACTACTGGGTACCTGTTTCTGAAGGGCAGAGTGAATTGTTTGTTTTCCAACAAAGTAAAGCGTTCTCAATACATCCGACTGTAATCACTGCCATAACATTGCCATGACTTTCCCGCAAAAAGATGAAATTAAGACACTGTGGATTTCACTCTAAAGTGGGTAGGCCAAGTTGCTTGAGAACTGAAGAAACAGCATTGGCCTCAGCTAGATAGCCCAATATTGAATTACCCATGTCTTTCTTGACTTTGTTATGATTTTACATGTGCATATCTGTCTTGGATTCAGGTACATTCTATAAAAATCAAAGCTTTCTATGCCAAACCATAACTGTAAAAGCACGAAGTGCAGTTGCATTTGCTCTAACTTAGAGAAAAACCTTCAATTTTCCCCATAATACTCCATATCTGATAGGTTTTGTCCACTTTGAAATATATTTTAACTAGGTAAATCTAGCAGCAGTCTTCAACTCTTGCCAAAAGCAGGTAAAGTCTCCTTAAGTGAATCCTGACATATATACATTTTTTGATTATATGAGACTAGCCAAATGGCATCTCTGAAGTTTCTTGTAACTCTTCTGGGGTAGGAAAAAAAAAAAAAAAACAAAAACAAACAAACAAACAAAAAAAACAGCTCTTGGAACATTAATAACAACACGAGCAACAACAATTAGTGATTGTGGTCCCTGAGCTCAGCTGGAGCTGTGAACTGGGGGCTCACACTGAGGCAAAATGTGTGTGAAGCAGCAGCTCTTGCCTTCTGCTGAGTTACAAAATTGGCTTGAGCCAAGGAATAAAAGGAGGTTGAAGGCATATGGGTGGTGAAACTATGGACATGGAGGGAAAGGGGCAGAAGAAAGGAGTTTGGTGGCAGGAGTAGAAGCAGAGCTTAATGTCGGTAAGGTCAGTAATGTGTCTGATGTCATGTGTTATATTTTCCTGGTGTTTTATCTAGGAAAGATTGACCACTTCTAGGCTGGGCAGTTTTCAGTCATGCAGTGATCTTGATCCCAAACTTGCTAACATAATTCAATGACAGAAAAGGGAGGCACCATGCAATACAAACAAATTAAACAGATTTGTGAGGTCTCTGGTTAGCATGGGTCAGGAACCATTCCCATTCATTTTCTTGGGAATGAGAGAGTGTCATAGTATGAACATGGCAGACTGTACCAGTGGACTCCATGGACAGCAACCAAGCCTTGCCACTGTTAAATTTAATAGTATAAATGTAATGAGAAAATCCAATTCTTCTTTGAAAAGATGAAGAATATCTGAACATAACTGGTTGCATTATTGGAGTTATGGACCAGTGAATTCTTTCCAGTGAAGGGACACTTGAAAGCCTATGGTCTTGTGGACAATTTTTTTGACTGTATGATTGGCTGACTAGATATTTTGCACCCTGCTTCATTAAGGAAAAAAAAAAAAAAAAAAAAAAAAAAAAAAAAAAAAAAAAAAAATGCCCTGGAACCACATGATGCAAAATGCAGACTCTCAGAGGGTTCATCACTTATTTCCTTTGTAGATTCTGTCTGCTGAAATCTCTGGGTGTTAACACTTAATCAATAGTTGGTTCTTGCATACTTTTGGGGAGGAATCTGCTCAGAAAAGCCCGGTTTTAATAAGGAGTTACCGCAGAAGTTGAATACAATTTTATCCGGAGGAGCTATCTGACTTGGCTTCATTACAGATTCACACATTCAATCACACCAACATCACTTTTCAAATACCATCTCTTACAAATGGATGTTGTTAACTTTCCCCGACAGTAAAGGCACAGCATGTGATTTTCATCCATCAGAGGAGGCTTAATAAATCAACCAGTACATTACAGCTTCACGCCAAGTTAGCACCTTCATCATGGAATGAAATTAGCAAAGCAAATACACTGGCTAATTGTGAAATATGCTAATTACAAGCTCAACCCGTGAAATAAGGCATGAGTGATGTGTGACGAGCTTTGTACAGAGTCGTGAACACTTGGAAATGCGACACTTAAATAAAGTCTAAAACTGCTTATGCACAGAGAAAGGAGAACAGACAGGGCTAGAGAACAGGCATGGTGGAAAAATATTTTCATAAGAAGTTTGAAACCTTTTCACTTCTGCTACCCTCCTGGGATAAAAGTCTGGGAGTAATGAAATCGACTGATAACAGATACTGGTAATGTTTTACATCTATTTTGCACCAATCTAAATCTATTCAGTGTCATTACTGAAGAAAACTGAGCTAGCAATTTGGGACATATTCACAAGTTGGCATAGCTTGACTTGAAATCAACAGAGTTGTGTTTTTTTCCATCAGAAGACTTTGTCTTTTTATTTGATAAACTCAGATTCTTCTGCTCTCCAGCTAGGCACCGGCAGTTGGTCTTTGCAAAAGTCTTCATTATTTAGAGTGATTAGATGATGCAGATGATGGAGCATGTTCCAGCCTACGGGATTCTCTGCTATTCACCTCAGCTATTGTGTAGACTCATACATACTTGTAATTCTCTACTTGCATTTCTATATTGCTCTGCTAAAATATATAGTGTTTTCTCTACTTTCTCCACCTAAAGCATCTTTCTTATTCTTTGAGACAGGAAAAAAAAGAAATGAAGACCGTTATGGAATGAGCCAAAGAGACAAGAGGGAGAGCGTTAAATGGGAAACCCCATTGCTAGAGTCCTTCATCCTCCACATCTGTGATACTTTCTCTCTGTGATGAGCTCTAAAACTGTCTTCATTTTTTTTTTTATTTTTCCTGTTCTAACAAGGTTTACTCACATCAAGCGTCAGACAAGAGGGTCAGGAGGATCTAATCTACAGCAATACAAACATTTCGCTTTCAGTGAAACCTTCAGAGTCTTTGAAATACTGGTGCCAATGTTTAAAAAGGATATGATTTTAAGACTAATGATGGAATTGAACCTGACTGAAAAAAGAGAAAACAAACAAACAAACAATTCTTTATTTTTAAAATTTCTTTTTGGAAGGATAGTCTCTGGACCATCTCCAGATGGATTTGCAAGAAAGCAGTAGTTTTACAGATTCTGGTATAACCAAGTGACAGAACAAAATGTCCCCCAAATTAAACATTTCCAGAAACAATCAGAGATACTCAAGATTGAAACAAAATTGAGCCTGATTTTTTTATATCTCACTGTATTTGAAACATTCACAATTCACTAAAGCAAAATGGGGCACTTCTTTCATCTTCTGCTGGTAACAGTGCCATTATCTACTATCTGCAGCTAATCATACATTAATAAAATGGAAATGAGATGACCCTTAGAATTTCAAGCTTTCTGATTTATATAGTCTCCTCTTTCATTTATTTATTTATTTAGACAACGATGCTGATCGTGCATAGCCCCTGAAAGCTTTGATGGCAAATTCTTTTTTGTTTTGTAGCTCTAGGACTATGTGGACTTGATATGGTCTTTGTCTATGGAATAGAAATCACTGCAGAATCATGGATTAGATTTTTTCCCCCAGACACTAGAACTAGTTAACAGATACCCTCAGTGAGAGAATGTTAGCTTGAAAAGTGTTATCTTGTAGACGTTTAGAAAATTCTTGCAGTATGAAAGAAGCTATTCCCTCTTTTTTGTCATTACTAGCTACTTCTCAAAAATATAACCTCAGTAAAAACAGGTGAGGATTGAGGAGTCTCTCTAAATTTGACATGCTTCTATCCATCTGTCCCCTTATTTACATTATTAAAAACAAACAAACAAACAAAAAGAAACAAACAAAAACAAACAATACAGAGCTGCAAATAACTCAAAATTAAACCTCAGTCTTTGAATCTTGTTTTGAAGCTGACGAGCATGTTCTGGTTGAGGTCCTGGTAAGGTCATCCTCTGGGGCAAGGATGCTCTATATTGGAGCTGCAGTAGAGGCTTTGCTAACCCAACTTTCTTCTTGCTTATTGCTGGCCTGAATCACTCACTAGAGTCATGCTCACGTAAGTCTGATGATCCTGACAGGAGAATTAAGCATGAGATTTTTAATGCTCTGAATATTAGGTGTATCTGGGGGAAGAGTGGAAAAAAGTAGGAAGATGTAACGGTGCATAGTGTGTTTAGAGGAATTTGTGTGTTCCTCCGTGACTTTTTCCTGACACTTTGCAGAAATACAGTAAGACAGCTGTTGTCATAGAATACATTGGTATAAAACAATGTAAAAAGGGACAGTACACTTAGGTGCTGATTAGAAAAAAAAAAAAGGGGGAAGGGAGGGAAAACGAAAAACCAAGCTCTTTGTTGCTGAAAGTGAATTGTGAAAAAGTTTGGAAAGCTGCCTCCACTCGGCTTTAGGAATTAGTTTTGAATTAGTTGAAAGTATTTTCATTCAGGCTGCAATCCAGCCCAAAGACCACCTGCTGTGAAATAAAGGAGCACAGACCAGCGGTTATTATAGCAATAGCCATAAGTTTATTGCTTATTGGTACTAAACTTAAATCTTAGTAATTTTGAATTACTGAGTTAGCTTAGATTTATGGAGATGCAGGATCATTTAGAACTGCAGTCATTCCAGAAGCATATATTATCTAAACCAATTTTCTTATAGTGATGCAATTGCAATACCATAGTTACGGTTGTACCAGCATTTCCATTATAAACTCCTATTTTCAGGGGTTTATAATTTGACCATAAAAATTCACTCCTTGTTGAAAGTTTGCATGCAAGGTCTGAAATGAAGACTTTTTTTAAAAAAAATTAAAAAAAAGAAAATCTGTTCTGTTCAGCCATTTCTAATGTTCTAACAACAAAAACAACAAAACTGAAGTTGTCTGTTTGATGCCCTTCATTCACTTTCCAAAACTTAGATGGGACTTTTCTTGGTAATAAGAAAATGGCAAATTGCTACTGTGTTGTGACAGGGAGGGAAACAAAGCATAAATAACATTGACACGTGAGGGAAGAACATGCTTCTGTGTAACTTTTCTTAAGTGCTTAAGTGCTTGGAACATATTTAATGTGTTAACAATTAAAAGCAACTTTTTATCACTCTGAGCTCAAAATCAAAGTCTCGGATTTTGGAAAGTTTGGGCCATTTAAGCGGTTTGCTTGGTGGCATGGGTCTTTTGGAAATACCTCCTCTGAACTGTATTTGCTTTTTTGAAAATCTTGCTCTAAAATATTATGCTTCTTCCAATAAGAATTCCCACAGAGTCATCGAGCAAAACTATTCACATTTATCTAAATAAATGCATCAACCGAGTAAGCTAATTTTGTTTTACCTATAAGTGTTTCCTCATAAATCAGTTCTTCTGATATATCAGCTTAATCTGATTATTTTGAGTGTACTCCTCCATCCACTAGAAGGCATACCTTACATTCAGATTAGCATATGTACCAACTGTGTAGCCTTATCCAGAATATGATTAAAAGTGCATTTTTTTTTCCATCTGATCCTAGAATAATGCAGATAAGGTCTGACATTTCAGCCAACAGAAAATATACTAGTTTTGGCTTTAACATTAAATGAAACTAGCAATGATTATTTTGCCTCTGGCTGCTAATTATTACTGTACAGTACTTCAGAAATACTTAAAACCATAGTGTGTGCAAACCTACATCAGTGTTTACAAAGTCATACAGTTGGGCAAAATACCTACAATGCAATTGTTCTGGCAAAACCTTTTTTTACTTCAGCTGAAACACAGATTCTGTAAAATCACCTCTCTGTTAGCAGTTCCTTGAATAGTGAGACAGACTTTTATTTTTGTTTATTTGTCCTGTGGTTAATAGGCCATCAAAATAGAAAGATTCGGACTAACCTCAGAAAAAGCACTTGTTACTCCTTTTGCTTGAGGGGTTGATCCCATGCTCAAGGAATTAAATGAAAAAACGCCTACTGAATGCAAAAGAATGTGTTTAGACAAATAATAATAATAATAAAAACACACAGTGGGTTGTATTCCCCAAAGTCTGAATCTTGATATAATTTTAAAAGTGTAAATGATATGATTCTATGTTAAACATAGAATTTTCATATACCTATTAGATCCTTAAAATAAAACATTTGTTGGTGCTTCTGAATAGGAATAGAATGGAGAATTATGACCGGATATCAGAATAAGATTTAAGCAAAAAATGTCCATTTATAGTAAATTGGTGCAAATCATTGATAATTAATGTAGAAAATATGAAAATTCTTTTTGTATTACTGATATGAATGAATCTATGAAAAAGTATTTAAACTGACTGTTTCTAGCCAGTCTAGTAGTAACTCTAACTATGAAGAAAGCTCATAAAATACTTAAGTTGTATAAAAAAATAGAAATCCCATCAAAATTTATTTCTGTTGGCAGCTGGATGTTTAACCTCAGAGATTTAAAGCTACACGTTAGACAAGCAATTTGTAGTGCCTACGGTTGACTGTGTACCATCAGCATGTGTCAAAGCCAAGCTCAGATTTAAGCCAGAAAAGAGGTTTTACAAGGCAAATCTTTGCATTTCAGCCAGTCTTGAAAAGTACTGGGAAACTTGTTTGATACTGTGAAAGGATAGCAGAAAATCCTCCACTTGTAGGCGTGTTTTGAGTGATAGTTAAAGGCAAGTGTATTCTTAACATGATTATTTCATAAATTTTTTGTTTTGTTTTGTAAATTTAAACACGTGACTTTTGTTAAACAAACTTGGGAACTTTGGCCCAAGGTTAATCTGCTGAAATACTTAATTGTTATCATTGTGAGGCTGTATTATTGTTTATTTCATAATAAAACACTTCTTTGTGTTAATAGCGGTGTCCCTGAGACTGGGGAACTATCAGAGCAGTCCAGTAGGAGTTAGTTCTTACATGATGATTTTACTCTTAAAATAGAAAAGACCAACACAATGTAAGACTGTGAGCCTTCCTATTTTACGTATACAAAATCAAGGTATAGAAGAATTATGAGCTGAAGGTCAACATTTTGGATACAGAGAACAAATTTTACATCCTACACTGTAACTTCAGCAATAGCTTTTGACTCCATCATATTACGTGACACCTCCATGGATAAACAGAAGTGATTATGCTCAGTGGGTGGCATTGGTCTGTGCTCTCCTAAGTCCATATAAAGTATATTGAACATTTAAGACTGCATGGAGTTTCTTTATGCACTCTTCTGATGGGAATAAGACAGAGGCAAATGACTCAAAAGCAGAACTGGCGGCAGATAGAGCCTCTAAACTATGATAATTTAAAATTTTCACACATTTTTCCAGTTCGGTTACAAGATGAGAGAGTGAAATAACAAACATTTTCACTAGACAAAATAAAACGAAACATATACTATTTTGGAATGGGTCAAATACAATGTCTGTTTTCATCATTTTCATAGATTTTGTTTTAAAACCATATTTCTTATGCATTTTCAAGGGGCAAATTAACTTATAGTGTGGAATGGTAATGGGATAGATAAATCATTGAAATTTATCCTTTCCCACACACAATAAAATTGTTTATGAAAAAAGTGTCATATTCTAATATTCTACTGAAGAAAAAAAAGGGATGGAAAAAAAAAGCCCACGCTTTTTACAGTTTCTGAACAGTGTCATTAATTACAGTTTCTGATGTCAGTTTTTGATGTCAGTTAATTACAGTTTCTGAACAGTATCATTAATGCATATTAAAAATATGCATCTTCTGAAAATGTTGGGGGAAAGTGTGTGGATCCCAGGAAATAATTTTTATGTTGTTGTACCTGGAAGCAACACACAGTTTTTGATCTGCCATTGGCAGTGAGAGGACTCTGCTTTTTCAGAAATTAACTTAGCCCTCATTTCCAGATATTCTCTTTACACTCCTAAATTTGCCAGCGCCCTACCTCCTACATGGGAGATAAATCTTCTAAATACACTTCTTGTTTCCTCAGCAAAACCAGAGTTGGATGTCTATGAGATCTTTCCTTATAGATCTGCTGTCTTTTTTTCTTGCTTTCTACATTGGACAATAACAACAATTTATTTTTTATTTTCTTTCCTTTAAAACTATTGCTCCAATATGCAAAGTCTTTTTTTAACTAACAAAGCTGTGCTAAAAAAAGGTCTGAGGATATTGCTGAAGCCAACCCTATTTATCAGTTAGAAAGCTAGCAAATGCCTGGAACTTGATGCAAGGCAAAAGAGAGTATCAATTGCATAGAGGTATAGTGGGCTCTTGTAGGGAGAGACCTGTGTTTACATTAAGTGTTGAATCAATATTTGTAAATAAAATAGGCCTGGGCCCTTTAGTGGAAGGAGAAGGCATAGAGTGCTAGTTGGCACCAGCCAAAAATATGTTGGTAAACTTGCTAATGAATAAAGATGACGGAAGACCATGCTCAAGATTATGCCTTGGTGCTAGTTTCTTTATTAGAACAGATGCAGTCTGGGAAATGGGTTTTGTTCTTTTCTCAGTGCTGACGTTTTAGAAAGAAATACAAACTTAGAGAAAAATACTTCACCTGATTGTATCAGTCTCCTCATTTTGCAAAGATCCTTGAGATCTGCTGATGAAAAATGCTATATGCCAGAATTTGTTTTTTTGTTCCCATTATGCTTCCGTGATTTGAAAGGGCAATGAAATTAGATCACACAGACATTTCTAGGGAATTAATTGACCATAAATGATTTTGGCAGCATTCACTATAATATAGAATTATTGGTATGATTACGGCCAATAAAGTTGGAACCAGTCTGGTTCTTCCAGCCAAAAATGTGGTTTGCTGGCAAAGAAAAAAGTGACCAGACTTCTGCCAGATACTGCATGCACAGCTGTATAGATTATGTGCCTTTTCTGTTCCATCTGTAAAATGGGCCCACAAATTCAATACCTCATAACTGGGCTGAGGTAGAAAGGGAATTCATTAGGAAAAAAAATAAAGGAAGCTCTGTATCACAGAACAGAAGATTGAATATTCATTTTGTCAGATTATTTTCACCTCTTTTCCTTTTCTTTTATACATACATCAGATACAAACTGCCATTATTATTGTTATTAGTGTTATTACCCTTCCTACGGTAATAAGAATTGCAAGAATTAGGGATCTTTGTTGTGATCCAGAACTCTCTTGAGACAGAAAATGTCCCATAGAGAGAGAATTATCTAGTCTGCTTTCAACCATCTAAGGAGTTCAGACAAAACACTTCCAGATACTGATATATTTTGCCTTAGATATCTATTTTAGGAAAGCATCAAGCATTTCTGAAGTTGCTGCCCCCCTCTCCATTCTCCCTCTCTCTTTCTCTCTCTGCTAGCTAGAAAAGATGTCTAGATGACGATAGACAATTTCTTCCCACTTCACCCATTGAAAGCTAAAGGTGAACATAATAATCATCCAAAAATGCATTGAGGGAAGTTTACAGAGATCAGAGGAAATAAAAAAAAAATAAAATAAAAAAAAAAAAGACAATTATGGAAACTAGGGAGTAAACTACATGATTTCAAGAAAATCAGCTTGGATTTTTTTTCATCACCTTTGTATAAAGAGATTGACAGAATACTAAAGATGACTCTGGGAAGCTGATTCTGAGATTTGACCAAAATGAATAATATCAAGAGTTGATTTCTTCTTGTTCAGGGTTTAGAACCTGCTGCAGTGTTTTAACTAGTTAGAGTAACATGAGATTTTCCCAAGAAGAGGCACATATCTTCTAAAGAAAACTTATATCTAATGTTAGATTTCTTTGTTCAGATGCTAATCTCAATAAGCAATTGAATCAATGGAGAACAGGATTTAGAAAACTCAGTGCAAGAAACAGTCATTCACCTTATTCATTTATGAATGATCTTGTGCTGATAATAATTATGTTATTCCTGAGGCACAGACCCAATTCATTTTCATAGGAAGTCCTGTCTTTTGCTGTACTGAATCCACCTCAAAGACAGAGTTTTAAACTTCATTTCTTCCAGAAAATAATAAAAATTATAGCCAAGATTTCAAAGAGTTCTCTGTGGGGTATACGTTTAGTTCAAGATAATGCTCCAAGTGTTTGCAAACCCAGGCCAGTGTTGCGCTCTTTGTATTATTATCTTGTACGTAACTATAAATTAGCATTTATTTTAAGAAGTTTAGCCTAGCTGCTATTTTTCCCTTATTTAGTGACTGTCTGTCTTATTGGTCCATTCTACCAATGTGAGTAGAAGCATTTCTTTACAATAACCTGTATACCTGTATGTGTGTCACTGCTTTGTCTTTCCCTCTGCTGAAATCTGTATCCAACAAAATGCGCTGCAGGGTCTCCATTTGAGATTCATTTCTGATTCTATTTTTTTTTTTTCTCCACCATAAATTTAGATTCAGAAATCCCTGCCCAGTAGGAGAGGGAGAGAGAGAGACGCATGCGGGTCATTTGCATATTTTAACAGACGGAGCCGTTTTTGCCGTGCAGCTGTCAATGCAGAAGAAATATTCTTTGGGGTAAAGCAGTAGGTTAGACAAAAGAGTCTATAAAGACTTCCATCTCCTCCACTCCTGCCTCTTTCACCAACAGGGATAGAAGAAACCATCATGGTATAAGATTATCATTCCTCCTGCATTCAGAAGAACAGATATCCCCAGACATTTCTGGAAAACTCAGCTCCCCTAGATACGAAAATCTCTTCTATTTTAATAACTCCAAGAACAGATGAGTATACTCTGCAACTGCTTGGATTTTGCTAATCAAGCAGATTGAATTAAATTTTGCACTAGACAAAATGAAAAGTTTCTAGCTCAATGGTCAGTGGTGACATCTGCTGCAGTAACCTCAATATATCCTTTCCGAAAAAGAAATTAGAATTAAATTAAATTCTGTTTGCTTTTAAAGTTGGGCATTTACTTTCCTAAGCAATGACTGGAAAGAGAAAAGAAATGATAAATTCTTTCTTGAAGATGGTAGACTGGAAGCACTTATCTCAGTAATTCTAGTAATCTAAAAATAAAATATACAGGAATATATACTTAATTTAAAGCACTAATGTTGGGGATCTAAATATCAGTCTGAAAAGGTAGGCTATTTCATTAGTCAGAGAAAAGAAATAGCCACTCCGACAGTTATTCATTCTACCATTATATCTAATATCTAAAATAAGTAGAATGTTCTACTAGAACTGCCCCCTTATATTAAAGGAGAGGAAATCTAGATAATTAGCTTAAACTGAGTGCACAACTTTCAGATGGCTAAAAATGGTTTTGCTTGTCTGGATTTTCAGAGCTGAACATCCTCCCAGTCTCTTGGTAATGGATCTCCATGCTCAAATATCTCCCCCTCTCCCTTTTTTTTTTCCAGAAAACTTCTGTTTCTAAAATAATTATTATTGTTTTTATATTTTATTTTATTTTATTTTATTTTATTTTATTTTATTTTATTTTATTTTATTTTATTTTATTTTATTTTATTTTATTTTTTTCAGGTTTCATCTTCTGACCGGAGAGACTTGCTATGTATTTGTGTATTTGATTAAACTGTATCCAAAGTAGCTTATCAGGTTGGAGGCAGCTATGGGGTCAAAGGTAGTAGCGCCAGAAGACTGACAGTAAAAATGTGGATGCACAGGTGGAGAAGGAGTAGAAATATTTTGTACAATATGAAACTTGCTTAGATGCCAGGGAGTCAGCACCTCCCCCTCTCTACATACTTGAATAGTCTTGAATTCTGACTACTGCTGCCACACGTTTGACCCAGAGCACATTTTTCAATATGAGCAGTTTTAGTGTAGGCACTGCTTCCATTTTAGTCACACTGATAAACTTGTGGAGCTGTATTTTCCACTATGCTTATTGTTATGGCATAATCCAATCCTTTTATATGTTTCACTCCTCATTTCAAAATGTCATGTCTTTCCCACCCACCCCCCCCATTTATTTTGTGTTTGTGAGTTATGTCCAACAATACTGCCCACATATTTTAAAAGCAGCAACATAAGGAGTTATTTGCAAGAAGACTTGAAGCACCATCAAGGACACCTGCTTGCAGAATTGTATTAAATTCAGATCAGCCAACATTACCGTGTATTTCAGCATCAGAATCAGCCAAAAATATGTCCTTAGCCGTGCTATTTTCATTATTCAGACCTTCACCCAAAATCTGTGTAACTGCCTCTTAATTTAATTTTCACACTTGCCTGTCTCTATAACTAGCTTCAGCACTGTGCTGTATATTTTAACTACAAGGAAACGTTCCAGGTAGAAGAATTCTCCCTGAAGTCACTCGCATCCTCCTTAAATTCAGTCCACAGTCTCTCAGTCCCACACTTGCGGTGGGGGGCACCTATCATCTTTTTCATCATGGCAAGCTGTGCCCTAGATTCTGCACCCCCTTCCCTCCCAGCGTATAGGGTATGTGCAAGTGTATCTTCTCTTCCTATTGAATTTTGTATTCAATAAATAAATAAAACTTTCCTGAAGTTGCTAAGGTCTCGGAGGTGCAGAAACTTGCAATATGAGGAAGAAGAAAAGAAAAAGTTCAAAGACAGCCAGACAGGTTACAAAACGGAAGATCAGTTCAGTGGGACATAACAAGGAAATTGAGTTGTTCTGGATTAACAGCAGAGAAAGAGATGGGAAGTATTAATAAACTCCAAATGAATATAACACTGATCTTAGGCATTCAGGCCCTAAACATCTGGGTTTGATGCAGCACCTGGGATGAGGGACAAAGGTCTACGGGATTCAGTAAACTTTCCCTGATAGGGAAATATAAATTTCCAGTGAGGAAACAATTAACAATATCCCATTAAAGCAGCACTTCCCTTGCAATAAGAGATAGCTGTACTGGGCTTTACACTGTCTTCGAAATTCATAGACTAGGCTTTATTAATATGTTAGGCGTAGCATACAGACCAATACTGCTCTGTCCTAAACTAGCCAAACAGTAACTCAGTATTTTTTTGCAGTTTTTTTGCCAACCCTTTGCCTAATCTCATTTCTTGGAGCCATTTCAAAAGATTCTTATTGTGCTGGACTTCATATCATGACTTCTTGGCCTCCATCTCAACCCCAAACTGAACTCACCAAATAGTTTTCACCAGATAAATTTCAGGCTTCATCTAAATGAGAGGCAACCAAAAAAGGGCAACCCGGCCTATTCCGCTCTGATCAGTCCTTCCTCTACAGCTTTCTGTCTGCAGCATGGACTTCAGCTTTCTTCATAAAATACTCATTCATCAAAGGCCAAGTATTCCATCCAAACCCCTTGGAGATTATGAAGGAGCAGCAGAGCCTGCGACAGAGAGAGGTTCCTGTTCATGTAATCTGGGATCCACAGACAGAGAAGCCAAGGTGTCTCCGCAAAACATGGCTTAAAAGACCAAAGAAGGTGCTCTGCCTTGTAGCTCTGCCATCCTTGCTGGATGCTTTCTTGAGTTTGAGGAGCCAAGTGAAAATCCTTTTATTTTTCTGAAATGAAATGTTTCAGGATTCCATTTCAGTGGGTAAACCTGACATTTTTAATTTCCACTCTGAATCAGAGCAATGCATTTTTGAATGTATAAGAATGGCCCATGCAGTAAAAGGCCAAGTTTTACTAGTATTACTGATGCAATATTTTTTTCTGTCTGCTGTTAGCTTTTGATTAAGGGCCAAAAATATGTATTTCACATGTATTTCTTCATGAAATAGCTCATACTAATTTTTGTAAGAAATCACTGCCAAAGTGTTTGCTGAGGTTTGTTTTTGTATGCTTTCAGCAATAGATGATTACCTGAATTAAATTTTATCTATTTTTCTTGGGGAGGAAATCTATGCAAGTCACTCAGGGAAAAGCTATGTGCATCTCCAGCTCCCTCTTGCTAAATTTTAAACATACTCATCCAGTTGCTGAGATCTGAAAGCTGTTCTTGTTCTGAAATCTTTTGGCGGTGCCTCTCTTGTCTTTCTTAGGACATGGAATGTATGAGTCCCTGCAGCGTTGCTCAGAAAGCAAATTTTAGGGTCTTGGTTTAAAATGATCCAGTTCAATGAAAACTAGACTGGAATTGAAGAGACATGGCTTCTATCACAGATGCTGTGCTCACCTGTGAGGGGAAGCAGATAAGCTTTAGGTAATATCCAGCACCTCACTTGTTTCTTTCCATGATGACTTACTAATTAACATGGGAGGATCTTTGGGCTATGAGCTTTTAATACAATGACAAACAGAGCTCGAGTTCTTGAGATACTTTCACAGTATGAATAATAAATAATAGGTAACTAATAGAGAGTATGAGGCTTATCCTGACCTTCTGGAAAAGGGAATTAGATCTGCTGGGAAAACAAACAAACACACAAACAAACAAACTGTTGAACCCAAAGGGTTACAGGAAACCTCTATGACCTGGAGCTGCTTCCACACTTCCAGCTCACACCGAATTGTCTTTTCCACTCTCCATACGACAATTTCCCTGATGAGATTTCAAAGTCCGCTGCCTTTGACAGGTATTTAATTTTTTGAATGATTCTTTTACATCCTTTCAACTCACAGGGGAATGGAGGAAAAACAAAACAAAAACAACAACACCAAAACAGTGAGAGAGACAGAAAGAAGTTTAAAAAAAAAAAAAAGACAAACAAACCCATCAAAATGATAATTGGTGCTAACTTATCATTTGCTTGCTCTTTTTCAGTTTTAACTGCAGCAGCAGCTCCTCTCTCCTCTTCCACTCTGCCCTAAATCCCAAATGATATCAATTATCTGCAAATCTCACAGGGCTTGCACCATCTGAATAACAATTCATTAACCTTCACTTTCCTCCTGCTGATTAACTCGCTCCCCCCACCTCCCCAATGTATGAGAGAGCGTGTTGGAAATTCAGCCAAACTTTTTAATTATGCAAATAATACAATACTTGGAGATAATTATTTAGCCCAGGACTCAGGCAACATAGACTTATGCTCCACTCTCACAGTCTTCTAGATTCTGCTGTCTTCTTATCATCTTAGTCTCAAGGAGAATGAAGGATTTTCAGCTTCATTCCATGTAAGTGGTCACTCAGCGAAACTGTGCACAAACGGGCCATGGTTTGAGCACAGATAGGTCACTGCAAGGCTGGTCAGGGAGCACAAAAAGCTAATATCTATCTGTTAGTCTGCTGACTTTCCAAAGGGAAACCCTCTGTGCATCCAGGCGCTTGTATTATAGGGCTGAATTTTAAATTTCCTTGCACCTCCTAGGACGTAAGTGGAATATTTCAAAATTTTTCATTGTTCATGGTTTGATATAGAATTGCTTACCTTTTTGTCAGCCAAAATCAATTCTTATTCCACCCAAGGTTAACATTGCATAAGTTAGTCATTAATTACAAGTTTCAGCCTTCAAAATTCACCTTTTTGACAGAGATTAATTTAAATAAAAGAGAAACTGATTATTGAATTTTATTTTGTACATGCACATAATTCACCCAGACCAAACTCAAAAAACCCAGGATAGATTTGGTTCAAATTCTTTAGTGTGCTTTTTGACATGTGGGATTGTTTCCATTACAGAAAGGGTAAGATTCTGATATATGATATTTTGAACCTAGGTCTGCACATGATTCACCTTATGGCCAAATTATGATCAAATTTCATAGGTTTGCTAAGGCAACAGCACAAGTGGTCTTGCTGCTGTTTTAGCTCAGGCTGGACTATTGAGTTCCTTTACCTGAAAGACAGAGACAGTAAGGCTTTATAAATAATTTTAAATTCTATGAAGTTCCTGCAGAATTAAAGATCTCTTTGACAACCCCAAATTTTACCTTCTGCTACACATATCTGACACTGTATTTGCACTGTGGAAAAGATAATTGATTCGTTCTCGTAATCAGCTTCAAATATAGTAACATAAGCAAATCTTAGTGACATTAAACTATGCCATATTCAGGAAAGAAGAGATTCCTCTGAGAATTTTTTTACGTGGCCTATTTTTCAAGTTTTTAATTTCATTCTCAGAGGCAGCTAACTTTTATGTAGTCAGCATCTCTATTTTTTGTTAGAATTTTTAGAAATCTTTGAAATTTAAAACACATTCACATAGATTTCAAGGTTCAGCATGTAAAAGAAAACAAACCTACATTCTTAGAACGCTTTGGTGTTAGGTCTCAAAATCACTTTTGAATAACAAATAACAACATTATGGCATTATATTTTCTTATTTTTTGGTCTATTTTAAAGCAGATGAATGTCATTTTCTCAGTTTGATAAATGAGAAAATGAAGGTATAGAAAAGATGAGTTCCTACTCTAAGTATTTTGTTTTAAGTTGAATAGGAAATATTAAATCCATAAATGGACTTTGAAGTTCATTTGACCTGCATTTGAACTACTCATCCCGTGATGCTGGACAGTTTAGCACCTAAAATCATGGCATTTCACAGCATCTGAACTCCCGGACTCCTCTTGTCTTCAGACTGCATCCACTGAAACACTGAAACAAGTACAAATAAAATAAAATATGTAAATACTCATACAAATAAGAACTGTGGCTATGGATTCATTCTTCTCATTAAACTTTCTGCCTGTTTGTATAGACTGTTTCTTTCTCCATCTGAGTTTCTTACCCCTAGGTCCTTGCTCTTCTCATATGTTGTATGGACACCTAAACTGAGGCCGTCCACTCAGCTGTGGGAGGGAACTGTGTCAATACCAAGACCAAACTCACCCTATAGATCAAATTCCTTAACTCACTTCTTAAGCACCTACTACTTAAAGAAATGACCTAATTCACAGAAATGCTCTCTGAGCACCTTTCACCATTATGGTCTGCAATTGACCAGTTGGATGATCTTCACTAGCAATCAGCTCACACATTTAATTGCTTGTGTATTCTCCAATGCAGCTAATTTTGGGAATTCAAATTTTAATAGTTTGCCCAATGCAACTCACAGAAATTCACACTGCAGAGCAGAGCCAGAACTAAAGTGAAGATAAAGGTAGACTTATCGTTCTGTCCCAATTTTAGTGCCTTAGATTGTATTTCCTCTTTATATTAGTGTTACTAGTGTTATGTTAGAGTAACTCTTTGCTTGCCTAGGGACTGTTTCTGTCCTTTTCAGTGGACATAAAATGACAGGCATTTGATGATACATGGAATTTAGGTTAGGAATTTAAATGAAAAATATTTGATCTGAATTAATTGTTAAGGACACAGCATCAGGCCTATTTAAGTATTGTCAATGACATACAGGGAATGGATTCAGATTACCGAGGGTTAGAGGAAGTGCCTACTGAGTATCTTCTTTCGAGAGGGGATGAAAGCAGTAAGAGGGGAGACAGAAGTGACTCTTCACTGAGAGCAGTGAAGCTTTGATTTTGTTATTGAATGAGAGATGTCCACGTAACTAATGGATGCCTGGTGGCCCTGTTGGTAGCATCAGTGATTTGCAGGCAAAAAGCTAGTAACAAAGCTGCAATATGCTGTCCTGAAGGTCTCCACACCTCAGTGTGCACATTTCTCCTTCAGTTTTTCCTACTGAAGCAGAGAAGTATGCAGAACTCTCACAGACTAGTTCTTCACTGTTATTGCCCCATGTGGCCCAAATGACTCAGGTATTGTTGGGTACAGCTGTGTTCACTCAAAGCAAAATTAAAGTATCCCGTGATACTCCCATGTCATTTTTAGATGATATACAAAATTGATTATGTTGATTGCCCTTTTGTTTGTGCCAATTAATATTCACTTTAGGATTTTCCATGTTATTTACAGCTGGAATAAGGTTTCCAGGTAAGACTACTGACCCTGTTTGTCTATCCAGCTGGGCTGACCTTCAAAACCAAAGTTGGAGAAAGACTCAGTTAATATATGTCTACAAGCTTGTAACTTGATTTTTATATAAGTGCTAAGCTAAGTCTGTTTAATTGATTTTCCACATTGTACACTGAGAAATAGGATTTTTATGGCTCTTGAATAATTCAGAACTTTGATTCCTAAGGCAAAAAAAATGGGCAAGGAATAAAAGCATAATTATCATTGTAGCAGAGGTCAAAAGGACAAGCTGGCCATAAGTTCATAATGTGTTGGTGCACTCAGACTTGTTATGGACTGTGGAATATTACCTTGTCGAAATCTTATTACTTAAGGAAAAAAAAAAAAAAAAAAAAAAAGGCACACAGGCAGTTAGCTGCAAAAGAAATGGAGGAAGTGTTAATTTTTAAGCAAGTTTGACAAAGATTGAGTTTCATATGACAAATACTGTCAGCAAGACAGGATTCTGTCAGTGGAAGAAGTTTAAACATTAACAATTTCTGTCAGGCTGTTGACACAACCACGGCAGACATTTCCCAAGATGCTGAGATGACTGCTGGCATTTGTCAACAATCCTGTCACGGTGACAGCAATAAGACCATGTCTGGAAATGTGACAGTTTTGGCTTTGTGCTCCCCTGAGCATTGGCCCAGGTGTTCAGAGAAAGTGTGGGAAAAACCCGTATTTCTGCATTGTCATTCGAAGGCGGCAAAACACAGGAGGAAAATGAGCTGTCACTCCAATTCCCGTGATGCCTTGCTGCTTAGCATAACTCTACTCCACGGCCCAGGGTCCACTGGTCCATACGCTGACAGATAATTAAGAAAGCAGCAGCTTTTTCTAGACGGCTCTTCCTCACGATTTGCATTTTAGCCAGAGGCGACCAGTTATAAAAAAAACATGATGGAAAGATGGTAAGAAGCCAATTAGATGGATGGATGGCTGACTGACAGCTCTCTGGTATTACTACTCCAGATTTCATTGTATGTAGCCTGGCAGTTTTCAACAGGAACCAACTTCTGCAGGTTTGTAGAGCTGTTAAATGAAGGGCTATATATATAGAAAGCAATGGTTTTGCAGATTTTTTTTTTTTTTACGTTTCTTTTTTCCTCAAATAAACCTATATTATTTCCATTATATCTTAAGCCCAACAATATTTTTTAATTAATCACCACCTGCGCAGCTACTCTGAAGTCTATTAAAAATTCTGGAAGACTTTGTATTAAAATACCTCTGTCAATACGGGAAGGATTAAAAAGTGAGATATAAGTTAAACTGTGACACTTTGCAGCATAGCAGAGGTGAATTCGTTTAGTAGTAAGTGTTTCTAGGCAACTAGTCTGAATTTTAACATAATTAAATTACATGCTGATTCATTTGAAGGAATAAAGAGCAGCCTGAAATTTCTCATTGTGCCCAGAGAATCTGTTCTCAATGGTGTTTTGTGTCTTCTGTTTTGTTGTTGTTGTTGTAGTTTTTGCTGATGTTTTTCCTAGAGAGAAAAGATTGTTTTGCACAGGACCTAACAGTTTTTAAATATGAAATAGCTTGTAAATTGCTACTTTCCAGCTCATCTGCTCAGCTCCAGCACCTGCTAGCCAATCAGAAAAATTCTTCAGTGTTAGTGCCTTGTGGCTGTAACTCACTATAAAAGTCAAACATTAACAGGGCTTTTGTTTCACTTTTGTGTGTGTGGTTTTTTGTTTTTTTTTTTTTTTATATATGAACGCCAGGTTTAACAAAGCACCACAGCAATTGCAGTTGCAAAACTGCAAAACTGCAACTGTCATGGGATGAATAATAGTCTTCAGCAACATATAAAGTCCCTGTTTTCTCCAGATCCTGAAAATGTATCCAGTGCTGGCAATTATCTCCTGATTAATGGTTGGTTGTTTTAGCGAAGTTCCCTGCAAAGAGGTGCTTCAAGGAATATGACTTACTCGGTGAATGCAGGTATTCAAAATGTTGGGAGCACAGACAGCTGAAAAAGTCACTCCTTTCTTTTGTGTGTCAAAATATAACAGAAGCAAAACAAAGACCTTGCAATCTCCTTGTGCAAAGCTGGATTATATTTTTTTTTCTTTCCTCGAAAAAAATATAATGAAAATATAAATTAAAGATATATTCTAGAATAGTTTAAGGCCAAGCTCTGATAAATAATGTTAAACAGTAGTTTGTTTTTAGGGTTTCCCACTGGAGCTAATGAACTCTCAAATTAATAAAATTGAGTAAATGATATTTTTTTCTGTAATGAAGCACAAGAAGAGCTATGCTCAGTGCTAATAGAGTTGCAGCAGGCTGTTTCTGCTGGAAGAATCTTCTAGTCTTGGTCCTCTGATTTACCTTAGGACTTAATTCTTCACCACAACCCCCTGTCAATGGTCTAGGGACAGCCTTAACCATGGGCTGCAGGATGTGGGTTGAACATCCTGGGGAAACCCTTACACTTCTTTCACCATAGCTTTTAGTCCTTGCCAGAAGTCGCTTCATCTCTCTTTATCTCCTTTTTATCATCTCACTACACAAGCTCCTCCCACATGAAACTGCTATTACATCTATCATAATAGAAGGCTCTTAGGGCAATTCTATAGCAGACTTCTATTATTTCTGAAAATCTCTTCTCCTATAATGCTTTTTCTGTCATGATATCTAGCCATTGTCATACTAGTGATGTTCCTGGTACTACACAAATTTAGCCCAAAAATATTATTGCTAGCAGACTGGAAACTAAACAATTGTTAAAAATGTGGTTCTGAATAAATTTTGTCACTTCTTACAATCCTTGAAGGGCCAGGTAAAGTTTGTATATGCCAAACTTTATGTACCTGGAAAACCACTAATAAAGTCTTAATAAAGCTTGTGTATTGGAACTGTGACTAAGAGATCAGGAAATTCTGTATGGCTGAGGAATAATTCTCCTTCTGCTGATTTGAATCTAAAACTTTGAAACCCTCCCCCATGAGAAACTGTAACATAAGTCTAGTTTATATTCACAAATTCTGTTAAAGACTTGCCAGGTTTGTTCCACACATGAGCATAGATACAAAAACGATACTCATTACCAACTCTTAGCTGAAGTTATCATCTGCTGGTGGCATGGCAAAGCTAGCTCAGGTCAGACATATTTACAAATACGCCAAAAAAGGCTGTAAATCCTATATCTTCCAGATGGCTTTAATTATAGTTTTCTGTATTAGACTTATGCCTACATTCACGTGTTTCAAAATATTACCTTTTTATTTGACTATTCACTCCATGAAAATTATATTTATTCCTGTAAGTCCTCAAAATACTCATACAATAGCAAAATAAAATTAATGAAATAATCATTTTTATGGTAGAAGAGACATGGAGATATAATGAAGCCAAAATATATTTTTAGTTTGTTCCATACATCATGACATATATGTGTTTAAATACACAAATCTAAACACATAGAACCAAAATTAGAGGTTTGGACTCAAAGAAAAATTGATATATTTCAAAAGAGCCTAAATTTGACAGGTAATGGGGAACGGAAGGAAGGAATTAAGGGAAGAAGGCAGGAATTACAGGAAGAAAAGTGAGATGAAGTTAGTGTAAATGTTTGCCAAAGCATTTTCCCAGTATTTTTAAAATCTGAATGCTCATTCATTTCAATAACTGCAAACAATTTGGCAAATATGTACTGATTTCATTTAAATTTTAAGAGATCTAATTGTTAGGTAGCAGGATCAGAAAATCTACATGAAAATAAAGTAATTTTCTGCCTTGCTGCTACTCAAAAAGAAAAAAAGAAAAAGGTTGTAGTACATTTCTGTACTTCTTTGCATCCTGAAGCATCCTAAACAAAACGGGCAAAGTTAACATTGAGAAAATTGTTTGCTTGAGCTATCTGCAGTATTGCAGTCAGGTTTTTGAAAATGGGGTGACAGAGAGTTAACTACTATTACAGTCATTTCTTGACAGAATGGCATGGATAATTTTGTGATCCATTAAGATTTCAGTGATGATTTCATTGTGCCGGATAATGGTGATCCAGTTTGTAATGTGACTGTGAAACCTGCAATTACTCTTGCTAAGAAGTGTTTAGAGACATTTAGGATGAAAACCTTCTCATCTACTTTTAACTATGCACAAATTAGGCAGAGTATGTGGTAATTAGTTGGGAATCTTCTAACACATGGTTGACAGAGAGAAGCAAATCCAGAGCTGATCCATCCTTTTCTAAGACCCAACATCTGGAAAGGTCAATCATTCTATTCACAAGTCGTAGGAGAAAGATAAATCTCTCTTTAAAAGTAATAACTCTTATGGGGAGGCTTAAGTTGACAGAATGGGTAGCAACCCACCTCTGTAAATGTACTTTATGTTTTAGGTCTTACACTGCCCACTGACCTTATCCAAAACTAACAGCCCTTTGTATATTGTCAGGATGTTGCATGATAAATCACTTTCTCTGAGAAGAACCTAGAAGTTTCTAAGGGCTCTATTTTTTTTTGAAAAAAACAGCTTCCAAGATTAAAGCGTTATTTGTTATATATTTTACGTATATATGTGATAGAATATATATTATATAAATATATTATAGTAATGTTTTATATCTTCTTTCTTTTCTTCAGTCCTTTAAGTTAGGTTGTAGATATGGACTACTACTTTATTTTTATATAGGAGCACATAATTCATCTCAGCTATTTGGTGTCTTGTTCTCCCACATGAGCGAATAAAAGTTTTTGCATGAGGTAAAGGGAGAATATTCTGAATGTACTATATAATGCATTGCAATTTATTATTATAAATTTTAAATTGCTAAAGTAAAAATAGCACTGAAGACAAATATAGACAAAATCCTTTAGGAGGAACGTTTTTTCTCATGGTCTTGAAGCCAACACAAACATCATTTAATGTTATATGATACGATGGATGCACTGAACATGACAAAACATCCTCCATCCAAAGATTCTCCATCCAAATTAACACAAACATGACAGGCAAAAGCAATTTTTAAAGAAGAATTTACAAGCAGAATGATCTCTCTTTAGAAATACCAGAGTAGGTCTTAAAGTTTGACTAAAGAACAAAATAAAGCAAAACAAAAAAAAAAACCCTTCATTCCCTAGTGCTTTAGAGTGCAGGTTCAAAAATCAGAGAGCAGACCAGCAAAAAGTCTGATCACACAGGGTTTTAAAACAGAAAAATAAGAATTACAAGGAGTCCCTAATTGGAAGACCAGAGAGAACAAGAGTGAGGGTAGATTTCTAAAATCCAAACAAAGGTAGAATGAGGAAGATGAGGCATTCACTGAAATGTCAAGATAAAATCAATACAGTATTTTCTGGGAAATCAATGAGGAGAGTGGAAAGCATTCAAGATAACAGCAAAGCAAATGTTTTCTCTGGAATGGACAGAAACTCCAACAGTGACACAGAAAACAGGTGTTGTTTTCATAATTAAAACTCAAGGGAAACCTGCCTAAAGGGAGCTGTAATAATGAAGTAGAAAAAAAAAAATGGAGAACAACATCTCATTAGGAGAGATAAATTTTACATGTGAACAATGTTGAGTCAAATGAGGAATTGTTTTTCCTAATGGTACTAGGGTGCAAAATCATTTCAGAGGTTCTGCTTTATTTTGCTGGTAATTAATGTTTGTGTAGTTTTTTCACAAGTGTGAAAGACAACTGGAAAATGAAGACGCAAGCTGTCTCTCCAAGGGGTCATGCTATAAAGCCAAAGTCTGGATAGAAATAGAAAAGCCTTTGAGAGGGTAGAAACTCTTATAATAACCGGCTGCGGAATGACCCAGTTTAGTTATTTTCTTTTTGGTTTCTAGTTAATACTGTTTTTCCCCTGTAACCAATGCACACTAAACTAAAACCTCAAGAATAAGGCCCTGAGGCAATCCTGCAATCATCTGCAGTGTATTTTCTCAGAGATAAAAAACATCAGCGACTCAAGTCACTCTGACTCAGCTTCGTGTTCAGACACCATGGAGTCAAATGCAATATAGAGGAGCCGAGCGTTCACCTGACACCCTCCAGGAAATCTGAAATGTCTGGGTGATTCCATGCTTGATTTTTCACAACCTTATCAATATCCTTCCTCAAATGGGGATGTTAAAAGACAGGGAGAAACTGCTTGTGTCAAGAGGTGGTTTGCAGTGAAGAAGAAAACTAGTTTGCTCCGGAGAAACTGTTCTACTTTGAACAGAGTTTTCAGAGTATAATAGCACAGTACAGGGATTCCTGATAAGATGTTTCAGGGGTGAACTTTTGTAGTAGATCCAATGTTATCTAGAGGAATTATTTTCTATTTATTTAGTTGGCACATCTGAGCTGTTACAGTTAGTCAAGTATCTGCTGCATGTCCAGGAGTATCAAGCAAGCCATGAAGTTATCAATTTTCAAAAACAAATAAAAACATGTTTCCAGTAAGTTCTTAGATAGAAAACAATGGTATATCATACAGCGGATTGTGAATTATTCAGAGGTAAAGATTTGGTTGTAGTCACATAGGATGACCTGGATTGTATATCGAAATATGTCTGTTCAATGACAATATGTTTAAGGTGGCCAAATGTAAAGCCAGACCTCTAAAGATAAAGGATGCTAGCTCTACCTGGAGTGGTTTCATCATCTGCAAACAAACAGACAAAAAAATATGAGGAATAAGATTTCATAATGTTCTTATGTATGTAATATAGGAGAGTAATGAATAGCAGTGATTTTGTCTCCAAGCATGTTACTGAAAAGATTAATACTTTACTCAGTTCAGATCTCTAGACATTTTAACATGGATGTTGTAAAGGTTAAAAAAAAAAAAAAAAAAAGAAGAAGAAGAAGAAGAAGAAGAAAAGATACTTCAGGACTGAAAATCTAACACTGAAATATTT